>JANAVB010000639.1:0-47904 GCA_029216955.1 Iris pallida | reverse complement strand
AAACACCTCGGTACTCGTATAGAATAGCTCCTTGGTGCTCGAATAGATTGTACCAAGTATACACATAGGATTGTACCAGCACATGTACAGGTAATCAATTCAGCAACATGCAAGTCAAGTGGTCACATAGAAATCTCATGCGTATGCGTTGGATGTGTTCATGCGCATGGATTGCCCCATGTGCTAGGGTGCCCATGTGAGCCTGGGGACAAATAGCCTAGCACACAACCCTGGCGTACCACACTGGTGTACAATGCAAGGTTGGCATATGGAGGTCGTCGTCCCTAAAATATAATAGTTCAGCATAGAAGTTTATGAAACTTGCCATGGCCATAACTTCCTCTCTAGGACTGAATCTGGCAAAACAAAAGCAAAACAGCATGAAATTGAATTCTCTACCACATGAAACAATTGGTTTTGGAAACAAACAAGTTTAATAGATCATCCCTTAAAAAACCATAAAAAAACCCTTATTTAGAAACTTAGTCTATACCAAAATAGCCATCAAAACCGAAAATAAATAGAGAATACAAAGATGCCTAATATGGACTAAAAACATTTAGAGAATCAAAGAAGATGAAATAAGAAAGTCGTCCCTCCATTAGTTCAAGATGTATTTGCTTATGGGTTGGTTGAAGAAGTAAATGAGAATGAATGATGAGAGAGAAAAAGAAAAAAATATTTATACGGGTTGTGGTAGTTGTTTCACTAAACCCTAGCCCAAAATGCCTAATCCAAGTCTACATGTAATAACACCTCATTGCAAATAAATAAATAAATTTGGATCACAACACGGTCCAGTATTACATCATCGAAGCAGTGAACCACGCCTACAACCAAACAAGGACAAGGGTGGCACACTATTCCATGCTGAGACATTATTCCATGCCACGATCAGGTGGTAGTACATAATACATGTACACATGCTACATATACCAAATACCATATACAGGAACAATGTAGAAAAATATTTATATCGGGAATAGAAAGTGACATCTCTACCCTTAGAAAAATTTTTGTACTAGGAATTTCAACTAGGACAAGATAGAGAAGTCATGACAAGCAAGCTACTAACTACACATGTAACGTCCAAGTCCCAAAATTTGTAGGACTAGGATACATAACATGCTAGCTACGTATTTAACCAAACTCTAGTCCAACTCAAATATGTATAAGTTATGTAATTCAGAACAGGTATCCATGTAACCTTAATAACATCCATAACAGTAAATATATTATGAACAATGAAAGATAGAACTAATAAAGAACATAATAATTGGCATCAACTACGATACTTAAAGATCACGATAAAGTAATTTACAATATGATTAAGTCAGGTCTCAGCTGTAACCTAGAAGGAAATCAGCAAAAACTTGGAGAGATCAACAGGTCTTCAGGGGACATAGTAAGAAAGAAATATACATACCGAATGTAACAGTAATAACATGTAAAAGAGACAATAAAATAAATATAAAGGAACACTACATCTAAGAGGGGCGTATGCCATGAGAACAATGGTATCATTCATGGCTACAGGTAGATCAGGTAATAGCTTGCTTGTTGAAAATCCTGAACACGGGAATACATGATCAAGTCCAGTCCAAGTCAAATCAAGTCACATGCACAAGGAATAAAAATCCTGAGCAATGCGTAATATCAGAAGTAGACCACATGAACATGTATAACAATGACACGTCAAAAATAAGTAATACGTGCACGTGATCGTGTAACTTGTCCAACAAGTATCAATAGGAAAAATACAGTAAAAATAATAATGGACATGAAGAGGAAAAATGCTAAATAACAATGCATGTAAAATACTGAATGGGAAGGTATACTTGTTGTCGTCCAAGTCCCCATTGAAACCGGAATATCAAAGCCTATCAAGAGTTCACATACAATAAAGAAATATTACTAACCTTCTAATTACACATGGGACACACGGATTTCCTAAACAATAATTCCACATGCTTCAAGGATTTTTATACCTTGTTTCATGGTTTTTAACTTCCAAAATTAAAGATTAAGTCTCCAATTAAAGAACATACATATAAATCACCTAAAGATCGTAAGATCATAATTTAGACCTAATTATATAGAATTTAACCTCTGAATTCTAGATTTATATGGAGTATATTTACTATCTTGGATGAGAATAAACATGATTTATCAACATTATCATCAAATCCACCATATAAATTTTTTCAACTAAATCATTACTATTTTTATAATCGATATCACCTTCATCTAATATATGTTACACTTTAGTGAATAAAATAACTTGATGATAATAACTAGGACAAATATCAATAGTTTTATTAAAAGTAGCATTCTTACTACTTATATTATTAATCCTTGGTGGTGGTGGAGTAACATAAATATTATATACAATGGTTGTAAATTAATTTGAATAATAAACTTCCACGCTTGTTCACCGTCTAAATTTAGACAAGTAAATAGAAAAATATGTACTATTATAAATTCATAATCGATATAAATTTTTCAATAATTAGATTACGTAAACTATCAAATGTAATAATTTGATCAATTATAAGAACTTGGGTTAAACCTCCTTCATAAGTTAACCCATTTAGTACATCTCAAAGCGAGCATATTATTGTTGTACTTTTATCTGTGGTAAAAAGAGAATGTAGATCATCTAATCAATTGTAGGGAGGGAAAAATTTTGGTGTGGTGTTCTAGAACAACCATTTAAATTTATAGATAAAAAAAGAAAGACGTTGGACAAACTAAAAAAAATAGTCGTTTTAGAAGTTAACCGCAAACACCTATTATTATCCTCAACACCAACCAAGAAAAAAAAACTAGCCATTCTCCTACTTCATCTTTAGACTCAAATTGACTTTAAACCTAACCCTAAATTCCATTCCCATCCCATCCCATCCAAAAAAAATTAACAAAACCAAAATTCTCAATTTCTGCCGGACTGTCTGGTGAAAACTTCTTAAGTTTACAATTTTCAAAACGTCTTATTCCCACTCCTATTTGTTATAAGTTTATATTTTTGCAGTAATTTGTCTGTATTTGTTTTGTAAAAAAACAATTTTTCTTATTTTTCTTTACCTTTATATTCTTTTTGTTAACTTTCTTATGATTCATAAATTGGTTTGCTGAGCAAACTAGCTAAATAAGAGATTCAAGGATTTTCATATCGATCACTGTACAGTAGATAAATGAGAAAAAATATTTAGTTAATTTTTTTAATTATTATGGATCACAAAAAGAAAAAAATTAAGTTTACCTTACAATTTTTTTCACATATAAATTGGTTTTGATGTGCAAACTGGCTAAATCGGAGATTCAAGGCATATAAAAATGAAAGAAAGAACACTAAAGGAATGGCATAGAAAAAAAAAATAATCAAAACAAATATTCTAGATAAATGGGAACACTGAAAGAAAGAAAGAAAGAAAAACTAAGAAAGGAGACTTATCCCAAGTTAGCTACCATATTGATCAGTATAAAGTAGCAAAATATGATCATATTGTGTCATATTTATAATTAAAATATATTAAAGGTTCGACCCATAGATCATCAAGATTAATGTTGCATTCCATGAGAATAAATTGTGAATGAAATTGTTTATCCATAATTTATTTATTACTAGAACATTCTCGGTAAATATTTATTTCAACCTTCAAGAAACATTTTGTTGTAGTAGGAAAAAAAGCAAATCGATTAGATATTTACTCAAAAGTTAGAAAATAATTTTAATATAGGTTTAATTTTTAAAATAAATAATTAATTCATCTAGTTATGGGGATAAACTGATAGTTTAATTATTGAAAAAAATGTAAAAGTGGTCAAAACTCCTAAAAATAAGGAGGAGAAAAACAAATCAGGCTTTAGCAGACTGATTATCATAATTTATAAAAATAATGACAAGTAAAAAAATGTTATAATGTATATGCACAATAAGATCTCTGAGTCATTCAAGTTATGTATAAGCAGTGTCCGAAACTATCATTTCAGATTTCTATAGTACTTTTATATTCATAGAAAATCTTATATAAAGACTCAAATAAAGTAATTAAAATTCTATGAAAATAATAATGATCTATTTCTTTACAAATTTTAAGTTTGACTAAGCTAGGTGTTTGGGTTACTCCTAAATCATACTTTGTCATTAATATCAATTAACATAGGTATGATTCTATCAATTGCTGATATAAGCTTTGGATAGTAAGCCAAAACTCATTTGACTCTACCACCTCTTAAGGTAACATCAGTTGAATATGTTAGTCTTGGTACTAGATGATTCACCTTTACCAGCTATTGATAAAAGTGACAATCTAAAGGTTCTGCAAGAATAATTGAAATGCCCCAGTCCTAAAATATATCAGATTAGGAACATAGCATGCCAGCTGCATGTATACAGGATTTACTCTAATATATAGAAATCTCGAATACACACATAAGCTGTAATATGATTAAATAATAACAGACATTCACAGGTAAAACTATTTCTCATCCATAATAGAATTTAAAAGAATTAGTTCCTTATGAATCAAAGTAAATATAAAATTATAGTTGATGGTCGGGTGGAGACCAATCCACTACTAGCACTAGAACAAACTAAAAAGAAAATGGAGTCCAACCTTCGAGATAAACAGATAGAAGAAAAGATAACTAAATAGGGCCCTTAACCAAATAGGGGCAGTTATGATCGGAAGGTACAACTCTCTCAATCGTGAATGTTGAGTCTAGTCCGGAGTCATATTCCTGTGGAAATTTTTGTACATCTGTGCCTGGAAAAATTACCAGATCCTCAGCAGAACGTAACAAGATACAAAAAGAACATGCCATATAACAGAATAAAAACTGCTCAATAATAAGTCAATCGAAATATAACATGGTCCAATACTCCACCCTTGAATTAGCGTACCATCCCCCCAACCAAACAAGGACAGGAGATGGCACCCTAATCTGTGATGAAGTATCTTTTCATGCCATAAATTCGATGTAGTATCCAGATCTCAATAAGGCTCAATATTTTCTCATTGATCTAGTGAACGACATCTATAACCAAACAAGGACAAGGTGTGGCACACTAGTTCGTAATAAATATTGTTCCAAACTACGATCAGGTATTGTTTGACATAACAAAAGTTATACAAATTTTTTGTATATTAAACGTGAAAAGAGTACAAGAGATTTTTAAACAGGAGATCTAAGTACAAAAGTTTCTGAGAAAATGTGACGGTGGAAATCGAGCACTAGAGCTGCTCGTTTATTCCGTTGACGATCTGACGATAAATTGAACTTGCTCTGACTTTCTGATCCTTGTTAGTGGAATCAGGGTTACCAATCAAGACAATACCAAAGATCTTTTGAACGAAGGAAAACTCCTTCTATTTATTGGCAAGCATATATACGATATGCATAAGGGTTTCGGCGTACATGAGCTCTGCACGCACGAGATTTTAGGGAATATTCATTTGTAACTGCTCAGTGAAGGTTGCTGCTGAGCTAACACGTAGCAGTTGTTTGGAATTCTCCGTGATTAAGATCATGGATAGTTATTATTCTTCATCAATATGACCGATTAATTGACACATGGCCTGTACCTATTGCTCGATGACTTGGCTCCGATAAAACTACTATATTTTTATCCTATCGAGAGAACGACTATTTAAACAAACTAGAGTTCGATCTCATCTCAGGAGCGAAGGGATCAAACATAATCAGGTTTGATCATATCTAAAAAGATACAGTAGTTTAAACAAACTAAATTCGACCCAATCTTAGGGGTGGCGGTTTTAAATAAACTGAATTTAATTGTATCTAAAAAGATACAGCTGCCATATTGTCCATGTGGCATGATGCCACATTGTACGAGTACTGCAAGCTATACGAGCTACACTTTCGAGAGTATTCGAGCCACTACGCTTTTGGGTGATGAGGAGGCTTCTATGGAGGCGATGAAGTTACTGTGCTTTTAGACGACGAGGAGACTGCTCTTGAGGCAATGATGTTACTACGCTTTTGGGCGACGAGGAGACCGTGCTCTTGAGACAACCAAGTCACTGCACTTTCAGGCGACGAGGAGACTGTGCTCTTGAGGAAACAAAGTTACTGCACTTTTAGGCGACGAGGAGATTGTGCTCTTGAGGCAACGAAGTCACTGCACTTTTGGGTGACGAGGAGACTGTGATCTCGAGGCAACGGGGGGTCAAATATAGGAGCTGTTGAAGCGGTTGCACATATGGGCAGCTATGAGAGCTGCGCTTTTACGAAGCGTCGATGTTGCTGATGGAGTCTTTGAAGGGGCTACGGGTCTGGGCAGCTATGAGCTGTACTTTTATGAAGCATCGAATTTAATGACGGAGCCGTTAAAGGGGATGCGCGTCTGGGTATCTATGAGAGCTGCACATTTATGAAGCATCGAAGTTGCTGAACGGAGCCGTTGAAGGGGCTACGCGTCTGGAGTTCATTGTGCTTAGTCTAATGAATCTATTAAATAAGATTTATTATGCTGAGTCCTAGTTTCATTCCATTACTACAGAGTCCTTTGACCGACTACCACATGTCATATAGGTTGGACCACACAGCCTATATAAAGAGAAGCTTTTTTGTGAGACCTTGCTCACAGTTTCCATTCATTCCCCTATCATGCACGACCCCAACTTAGCTTTGGACGGCCATGGGCCTTGCATAAGTCAATTGTTGGTTGTGGATCTCTTTATTAAAAGAAGCTATGGCTTTGCAGAAGAACAACTACGGAGTCTCGAGATGCACTTGAGCATTTGGCATAAGCGGTTCGAACCTGAACAACATCTTGGAGGTCTAAGCTACCGGGTTTGGATTGATTGCCAACCCGAAGAGCTATGGGTTATACTCTACCCTGCTTAATAATGGCTTCATTATCCATATTGGAGTGGAGGGAGCTGCGTGCCCTGTTATGCTGGAAGAGCCGCATGTAGTGTTTCAAGCTTCGCGCAGGAGCTGCATTCTTGCTCAGGCCAATAACTGCTTCATTAGCCATATTGGAGTTCCTCCATGTCTGACTAGGAAATGGCTCGCTCGGACAAAAATTTGATTTGCTCTAACACTGGTGAACTTTTGGGGTCTACACGCTGCTGAAGACTACGCATTTCTAAATATCGTGTATTTTGTATTCTATGCTTTAGTCTTTAGTCTTTAGTCTTATTTGTAACAATGAAGAGTCTGTAATAGATCTTTTGTAGACATAATTTTAATAAAGAACTTTTCTTTATGTACTGTCTTTTATAGCACGAGGTTTGATCTGTGCAGAAATTTATAAGTCTTTTGTGCGTTCTGACGGCTTCTGCGCTTCTCTAACTGCTGCGCCATTTTCATGAATCTACAAGACCTCCTTCAAATTTTTTAAACTTGAGCAAGTTTGGAACACTTTGAACAGAAGCATGAAATGACACGTGTCTTTGAGAATGCATAGCGGGTTGCTGACAAGCTGGCATAATGCTTAGCCGTCAGCATTAAATACTTTTGAGCCGTCGTTTTATTTTTAAAAGTAATGATAACTCCTCGTTTTTAGGACTTAAACCCATCTTTAGTTTGCTTTATCTCCCACAACCTTCGAAGAGTCTATTCGAATACGAAGAGTTTTTTCTTCATCCGCTTACGTAGTTCCGCCCTATAAGTAGAGTTTTGTTCGGAGAGAGAGAGAGCCTTTCTGCCATTTGTGCTCTTTTTCAACTAAACCTTTCTTTTCAGCCTTCTTCTTCCTCAAAACTGCAGTCTTCCAGCCATGGCTCCCAAGAGATCAAGAGCCCCTAGAGCTCCAAGAGGGGCTACAACAAACAAAAGGTCTGGAGGGGCTACGGCGAGCACGAGACAGGCTAGAGGAAAATGGTCGGCCTCGAAAACTGTCGGCGTCGATCAAGCTCCGACCATTAGCATTGAAGTGCACGAAGACGTGCGATCACCTGTTGCAAGTAGGTGTTCGATGAACATCGACACCCTAGTTTGCTGATGAACATGAGCATTCACTCCTTGGAGTAACATCTCGAAGATGTACTAAAGCTCTTTCCGTTGATGCGCATGGGCACCATTCTTCGGAGTGGCATCTCGAAGATGTGCTAAAGCTCCATCAGCCAATGCTCATAGTCGTTACTTTTATGAAGTAAGGACTGTAAGATGTGCTGAGGTTTCTACGAAAGCGCAGAGTCACTAGCAGTATCTATGTGTAGTACAATTTTATGAAGTGCCTGCGCGGACGCTCGCTTGCTGACACACAGTACAGCTTTCAGAGTGTCTGTATGGATGCTTGCACAGTGACTGCATGGACGATTTCTCACTGAGGTGTAGTTCCACTAGGCAGTGCCTGTGTATTTTATTTCTTTCAAAAAATACTTGCATTTTTCTGACACATTTTGTTCATGTGCAATTTTCGTGGCCATGCCTCTTTTTAGGGATTTCCTTTTTGATTCAGCGGTCTGCGCCCTAGGCATAAATGTTGATGAGGCGCTCGTTAATCCTGCTAAGAAGTTGATTGCCCAAGGTCAATCGAAAGAAAGACTGGTTATGATATATCGAGGCAAGTTGTCTCTCCCTTCTGATGTCATCGAGATGCTAAAACCTCGGTTCCTTTTTGGTGATCAGCTAATTTTGAAAGAGACTGACCTCCTGGAAATAAATAAGGACTGGTACTTCGAGAATGGTGATCTCTTTTTGTATGCTCTGTTAATCAACTGGTACCTTCCACTCTCAGTTTTCTCCTGCTTCGCTGAGAAATGTCACATGAAATGGACACTGACCCCGGAGCAAGGGGGTTTAATGATAGACCATTTCCAGGTGGATAGGCATTCTAAGAGAAGGGATACTCAGTGTTGGTCCGTCGTACACTTTGCATGTGTTGCTTCTTGGTCACTTGCTCAACGATTTTACTATAGCTGTACATCCGTTTGGGGCTTCTTTTTTCTCCAATAGGCTTCTAGCGATGGGATACATGTACCCGAAAAGTGCCTTCTGGGTCGAAGGCTGGATCCATCCTAAGACTGAATGGTGCAAACTAACCCAGTGGGTATTGGGTAGGTTCAAGGAAGATTTGAAAGGTACGGGCTTACGTCGTACCATCAGGGCTACCGAACATGGTATAGAGATCATTCATCCAATGTTCGTGGCCTTACTAGAGATGTATAATCACCACACAGGTGTAGGATCGATGGCACCTCTAGAGGGGGATGAATAGAGTACAGCAGAAAATATTTACCAATTTAAAAACTAAGTGGGTGAAGCAAATATATAAATAAACTTAAATATAATAAAGTAAAGCAATAAGTAAGTGGAGGTAAGAAAACAATACGCAAACACCAAGGTTTATAATGGTTTCCCTTAGAAAGGACTAGTCCAGTTCGTGAGAACTCTTGCTCGCTATAATCCACTATTTTGAATAGAGATTACATCGTGTGCTTTACTCCGAAGAACATGCCAACTTCAACACCGTCGTGTTTTTATCTGAAGCCTACGATCAAACTTCAAACACCTTTCTGAAGAAAGCTTTTATATGCCAAGCTTGTACAACTTGAATACTTCTAATCGGAAACCATCGGCACTAGATTTGAAGATTTGTTCTCTTTAAAGTAGATAGAAAGCTTAGAAATAGATAAAGAAGATGAAGAATGAATGAGTGAATAGAAATAAGAAATTCTTCTCGGTTTATAGGATTTTCTAGGACAGAGTTCGGGCAAAATTCGGTAGGCTAACGTTCATAATTTTGAACGTTACAGATCCAAAAGAATAGGAAAATGTAGCTGACTAGGAGTGATCCAAGGGGACCAAGCTTGGGCAGACTTCGACCCGAGTTCGGTTGCTAGATTTTTAGGGTCATTTGATTTGGTTAGACTTTTGGATATTGGTTTGGCTTGGGATCAAAGAATGGATTGGTTTGTTTTTGGTTCAGGATAGAACTTCTAAATGCTAGTGATCCCAACGCATAACTTTCTAGACTCAATAAAAGAAAAATACAGAATAAAGTATAAAAATACAGTTGAGATGAAATATACGATCTTCTGTTTCTTTTCATATCGAGCTTAAGTTTTAAGTCAATTATCAAAATCGTTTTAACCATGGCTGAATAGGCTAACAATCTCCTCCATTTTGATAATTTGACAAAACTGTGATTGATACTTAAGAAGTTGTTCAACTCGATTCGAAAGAAGACTTGGAAGGACCGGCCTCAACGAAAGGTTAGGACCATAATGGGCACCAGCAGGGCAAATTATTACTGAGCCTCTGGATCATCAATGCGATACCCAAGTCTAGTGGGATCACGAACCATGGGAATAGGACCACTAGGGTTGTGAGCAAGGCTGTACGAAATATGGCCCACACAGAGTTGGATATGGCCTGAAGCTGAAAGGTGGTACGAAAGTCCATGGACCGAAACTGGTCCATTATGAGAGCCTGAAGTGACTCAAGAGTAACATTACCAGGGGGATGAGTATAATGGGTGTCAATAGCTAATGGGTTAATTGGAGGTGGAGGAGGAGCCTGAACTGTAGGAGCAGGAGCAGTACGACGAAGCTCATGAAGATAAGTAGGAGCACTATCCTGTGGACAATCCTCAAGCATAACCTCAAAGAACTGAAATATGTAAGGCAAATACATCGCATAGAGAAGTCGTCAATGTTTCTTGCGATACCTTTCCATAGCGGCAATAATAGTCTTAGGCGGACTGAAGAGAACATGGAAATAGAGATGATAGATAGAAGAAAGCTCCAAATATGAAATCAAATCAGTGGCGATATACTTTTGAATAATGGTAGAGAATACCATTCTATGAAGGTCAAAGAAGTAGTTGTTCAAGTGTCTAGGGCTAAGAGTGCCTTGAGGTCGAGGGTTTGGTACACATAACGAATCACGAAATGAATCAAAAGTTGTCCCAACAGGAAATTGTACCGAGATGATATCAACTAATGCTTCCCCAACATTGGAAAAGTTTAGCATAATTGCCAAATCACCGGCATCAAATTCTATGTCAATTCTGCCAATTTTTGATTTCACTGTGCCATTAGTGATCGATAAATTAAAACTAAACATGCAGATTGCATTTGAATATATTGGATAACTAGACTGAACTAAATCTAGTAACTCAAAGTGTTCAAAAATGGTTACATGGTCAGAAAATAATGTAAAATTGATAGGACAACCCGGACAAAGCTTTCTTTGATGAAAGTCACTAAACCATTCATTGGATGCATCTTGTGACACAAAAATGAAATCATCAAAGAAGTCACTATCCGGTTTGGAGGGACTGAACAGTAAAAAGGAGACCGCCTCACGAGTAGTAGAGGACAAACCTTCATCAACTTTTCTCTGCTTTTTCGAAGAATGAGGAATTTTAGGAGCCATAAGAAACTAAAAAGATGGAAAGAGTGAAACTATACCAAAATTGGTGGTAGACAGAGGAAGAGAACTTCGAGAGGGCTCCGAATCCAAGTTATGAGAGCTTGAGAAGCTTGGAGGAAGGAGAACTAGGAAGTCAGGGTTAGGGTTTTCGGTAGAGTTTTTGGGAGGCTTAGTAAAGAAGATGATGATATGAGGGTTTAAATAAAGAGGAAACCCGACTGTCCATCTTCTGTTCGTATTCACCCAGATCGAGTTCTGTCCGAGTTTAGCCAGAACTCTGACCGAGTTTGGTCCCTAGGTAATCAGGACAGACTTTGGAAAGTATATGACAGAGTTTTAACATAAATGCAAATTTAATTAGAAATAGTTGTGTTGATGAAAAATAATTAATATTATTTATTTAAAATTCATGAATCCTATAGAATATTTTGAGTTAGCTGTAGTGGCAAATCCTAGCTAGCGGTAGTCTGAAGACTAGTACACCGTGTCGCTTCAGGCTATTTACACCTACGTGATAGAAGGGCCCTTTCGGTTTATAACCAAAATAATTTCAACGAATTTATGATTCTTAATAAAATAATATTTAATTATATTACTTCAACATCTAAAATTCCTAATTCTCTTCGTATAAAGTTAAAACGATCTTTAGCCAAGGGCTTAGTGAAGATGTCAGGTAGTTGATATTCAGTGTCAACAAATTCTAAATTAATATCTCCTTGTAAAACATGATCTCTAAGAATGTGATGTCTAATTTCTATATATTTAGTACGAGAATAACATACATGATTCTTTGTAAGATTAATAGAACTAGTATTATTGTAGTAAATATGGATTGCAAACCTTCTCAGTCAATTCACCTACAAAGATCCAATCAGAAAAGGAGCAAAGTATAACCCTACAACTTACAGTTACTGAAACATAAAAATGACAAATATGAAAGGACATGGAAATAAGGAAATGACAACTAGAATTTGTAATTGCAACAAGAAATAACGGTTGCAATATAATAAGAGACATGACTATGTAAAGTGATTTTGAAAAGCTAGTAGACATGTGATCGTTATAATAGGAGAACTTGTAACATGTAAGTAAAGACAACATAGGGGTACGACATTGACTACACATGCATGATGTGCAGTCAAGCTTCGATACATGTATTATACTACGGGCTTTGATCACATATTAACTAGACATTTTCCTAACCCATGCAAGTGTAAGACATGTGTAAGAGGAATACAACTTGAAACATATAAGGATTGTACCACTTAAAACATGTAAGGGAAGTACAACTTGAGAAACGCTAAATAAAACTTGAGATACTTGTAAAAAACTACTTGTAAGAAAAGTAAGAAACATGTAACGGAAGTGTAAAATATGAAATAGGAATCATGAACAGAAACGTAAAGTTGTAGTGTACTTGTTGTTTTACCGAAAATGATTATTGTTTACACTTCATCATATTTAGCAGAAAGACTATTAATTCTAGTAGTAGAAGCCTTGTAATTGTTTTTTCCTTCAACAAGCTCTTTATTAAGTGCTGAAATATCACGTGTTTGTTTCTCAATGATAGTTCGGCATTATGTAAGTTTAATTTAAGCTTGGATACCTCTTCGGTGTCCTCTGTGGGAGGTGTGTCTCTAATATTATCTAGTAAGCATGAAAGTCTATGGATCTCAGTTTCATGAGCCATGATTTTATCTTTAGCATGTTTATACTTGCTAATAACCTTTTTGTGGTCTTCAAGTAGATCACTAAAGGAATCACCAAGTTCATCAAAAGTGAAATCATCAAGAGGATCACGAGTTACCTTATCAGATGTTGCCGTTAGGCAGACGTTAGCCGAGTCTTAGGAAGTGTCATCTTCCTCGTCTGAGTCACTGGCTTTGCTTTTATGCCAGATACTGGTATTGGCATACTTTCGTGAGGATGACTTCTTATACGGCTTCTCATATCTGCCTCATTTCTTTGCTATAGGGTAGTCTTTTCTGACTTGTCCTGTCTGCTTGCAGCCAAAGCAAGTGGGTTCTTCATCGTCTTCCTTTTGGTCCTTCTTCCTTTGGTTGAAGCGTAGAAACTTCTTAAAATTGTGTACCAAGAGTGCTTGATCATCACCATCGAAATTATCGTCGTTTGTCTCCTCTGGAATGGTTCTTTGGCGATGAGATCTAAGCATGATTTTCTTTTGCTTTCGAGCAGGTTTATCGAAGTCTTTTGAGGTCGAGCTCATGAGTCATCAGCTTGCCCATCAGAGTTTCTATTGACATGTTGGTGAGATTGTTGCCTTCGATGATTGTCGTCACCTTGGGGTTCCAGATTTTTGGTAGCTCCTTGAGCATCTTGCGGATGTTCACATGGTTAGAGTACTCTTTGCCAAGGGAAGATAGCAGGTTGACGATGTCGAAGAACCTGTTGAACATTTGAGTGATTATCTCATTTGGCTTCATCTTGAATGTCTCATATTCTTGTATCAGTTGACTAATCTTTGATTCTTTAATAGCCCTAGCATCTAGACTAGCATGTTTCTTTTCCTGGTCGGTACATTTGTTATGGGGTTTATCAGTGAGAGTCCCCTCAACAGCAATTCTGGCAGGCTTCTTCTAACTATCAGTAACGATGGTCCAAAGATCAAAGTCTAGAGACTTGAGATAAAAACTCATTCTAGTCTTCCAATAGATATTGTTGGTTTCATCAAATAAGGGTGGCCAATGGACTGTCCCTTACCATAGTTGGTAAAGATAGGTTATGTGGTTGCCATGGATCAACTCTAGGATGTTAATCCGATATAAGAGAACAGAGCTCTGATACCAATTAAAATACGTACAGGCAACTCTAGAGGGGGGTAAATAGAGTATATGTCGGTAATAACTAAATAAAAATTAACTCTTTCACCAACAGAATAATTAATTAGAGTATTACTGCAAAAATAAAAGAGATCAAAAAAGCATACGCAAACACAACAGTTTTAACCCGATTTCCCTCATAGAGGACTAGTCCATGCTAGAGAACTCTTGCTCAGAATTGAAATCCACTATTTGTGAAATAGAGGTACACTATGTGCCTTTACTCAAAAGAGCACGCCAACTTCTTATACTTTCGCTGAGGCGAAACTTGAAATTGTCCAAGCGACTACTTTCAAACTCTTGCATAGAACTTCTAGCATAATTACTCTGAGCACCATGGGGCTTAGGAAGTTGTGTGTCTAGTAGACAGGAAGAGTAGGCTTAGAATGTATAGGGCTATAGAAGATGAGAAGATGAGATGAAGAGATGAATGAAAATAAAAGAAATTATGCCTTATATATACTAGTCCAGGGAGGCAGAGTTCGGCCAGAACTCTGCCCCAAAATTCAAATTTTTGGCCGTTGAATAACTAGCGACCAGCAAACCCTAAAAATTAGGATCCTTTAATTAAGGAACCAGAGTTCGGCCCGAACTCTGTCTAGGCAGAGTTCGGCCATAATTCTATATTCTTGGTCCATAATGGATAATGGGGCTAGGTTGTTCAAATGGGCTTTATTTGGTTTGGTGATTGTTTTGTGGAGCTTTGGATAAGTGATTCTAGGTTCAAGACACTCAGTGCTACTCAGCGTACATAATCCTAGACTTAAATAAATATAAAAGTTACAGACACATAATACAAGTAATAGCTTCATATGTTGATGACGTCTTGTCTCAAACTGATATGTGATGATGTTCTGTCTTGAGCTAGATATGTCATAACAGATATTATTTTTGTCAATACTCAAAATTAGGTTGACTGTGATCCAGTTTGGGTCAACAAATATTAGCACTAGTATACCATATCTAGCACAACGTGACCCCGTAAGTTGTATAACACATAGATAACAATTAACCCTTAAACTAAAAGAATATTATACCTTGTTACAGCTTGAGGACTTTGGACATCAACAATTAACAAATATTAGGTTGACTTTTCGTAACAAAGTTAATGAGGACGGTTGAAACTCTTCACTTGACGATCCTTTGCCAAGTCTCTGGTGGACAGAGGCCGTTGGTCGCAGTCATTGGAAAATGGACTGCCTCTTCGATGGCAGTGTTGCTGTTTGGCAGCAACAATAGTTGATGGTAGTTTTGGCACAGGTGTGCCTTGGGCCAGACACGTTGTGCACAACAGAATACTTCCTCGCCTTGTGCTTGTGAGAGATCGTATTGGCAGATCAGAAGTCTCCACACCAATACTCATTTCGTGCGTGCAGGAAAGCTGTGTGTATGAATACAGATGTGAAGGTAGCTTCCCTCTTTCTAGTTCCTGCACACGCATAATACACTTAGGTCCTGGTCAGAGAGTTGCTCGTGAGGTAGACTCACTTCATGCTTACAGCAACGCTGCTTGCATTAATCTATTCCCACAGTATGTACCCCGTGGCTGAATTATGTACATGATGCTCAAGTAACTGTCATAAACCACACCCGCTTTTTTGGATACGGGACGTGTCCAAGCCAGCCTATGCCGCAGAGTCGGCGGTAGAACGCTGTCACGGCCAAGATGCTCAAAATCACAAAAATATAATATTTATTGCTCATTCACATTTCTAAAATTTATTACAACAGTTACAAAATTTATATTGGAAAAAAATACAATGTTCTTACACATACTTGAAATAGCTACAACATCTATCTAAAGTCTAGGTTTTGGCCTGCAAGTACATCCGTATCTCCCATGCTAAGAGAAGCCACAGCTAACCTAAAAATTGTTGGTTTTCAGTCAGGAATGGAACAAGCACACAAACCAACGGCAATGCGAAAACACAATAGAATTAACAAGATATGAAAATAATATATAAGAGATGAAAACTAGAAAGTAACTGATGATATGGCAAGTGGTGAAGAAGACAAGAAAAACAAATAAAATACAACTATCTATGTGATTTGAAATATCAGTTTCAACATGTGAACGGCTAAGGGGTAAATCCGGCACCCTGCACGTGTCGTGTGCAGTTGCTATTCTCCACGAAAGACACGGAAGATAGTTCTAGGTAGTCCACATGTCTACTAAGATATTTTCCCTTCCGACTACTACTCATGGACTCGAACAAGTCACGAAACACGAAAACATGACAATCAAGAAATAATGTATGTAGATATCCATAACACTAATTCGTGTAATAATGTGTCAACAAGCAAGGTAACATATGCATAAATATAAAATGGAAAGACTACTATGAATCGAAAGTAATCAGAAAGTGAACTTGCCTGAGGTCCTTTGCTGGTGAAACCGATAGTACAACCACTCAGATGAGTCACTAAAGTCAACACATGCAAAAAGTCTCGGGATGCTGAAATAGACATTACCAACATTTTTAGAATAGTCAAATTAGCTAGGATTGCCTGTCCTTAAGTCCAATTCTGGATACAGGGGCAAAACGATAATTTTAGGCCAAAACGATGTTTGCCGTTGGACCCGCTTTGCACCGAAAAATATGCCAGAGTCAATGGTCTCTAATGTCATCAAACTATATGTCTATAGATTTTTTTGATGATACGAACCCAATCGTATGTCCAAAGTCGAATTCCGGTGGGTCGTGCACAAAATCGCCCGTTGAGTCGGATCGTGGGGCCCACAAAACGGTGATCCGATCAACTGTCTCAGAATCGGACCAAACTTGGCATGCAGGACCATAAAAACGATACGGTCCTGTTGGCGTAAGTTTCGTCTCGATCTAACGAACGTGCACAAAGTAATTGGGAAATTTACAAAGGGGCCGATACGGTGAATTTCGACGGATACACATCAAATTCGTCTGGCACACGCGACCAATTTGAATTCTGTCAAAGCCCACACATCCACGAAGCCGATACGCACCTTTTGAGGCTTTCGGTTTGCGACCACGTCGTCCGAATTGGTGGGACGCACGTCTTTTCGGATAAAGTTTCCCAATTTCTAATGTTTTAAGGACAGTTTTTCCTCCAACTTTAACATTGAATAACTTCATGCATATTAACTGAAAATAAGAACTACCAATTGCATTTTAATCTCGTTTAGGTTGTATACAACTGTGTCGAATTATATTCTCGAAAATTCTAATATATAGTTTGAAAACTGGCTTCCAAGTTGGGGTTCGAGAGGGGGTTTCTATTCTATCGTCAAGTAAGCTTTTACCTGACTTCGTGCCGATTTATCGGACTGGTTGCTCGTCTATTTCCAAATCCACTTGCTAGGATTTAGAGAGGGTTATATAGGTTACACGCTGGATTCGATAGAACAAAAAACGATTATAAAATAGGAGAGAACTTGACCTCGAAAAAGGGGATGCTCGGCTTTATTGCAGTTGCTGCTGCCCTCGTTGTTTCTGCGGCTGCTGCTGGATCCGAGTGCCTGGCCGGTGGCTCTGACCGCATACGACGGTGCTGCGAGCGCGGGGGTGTGCCTGAGGTCGGGGGCGATCCTGAGGGCGTGGGTTCGAATTAGGGTTAGAGTATTTCTCAACCTCTCTCTCGCTACTCTTCGTTCTTATATCTATATATAAACGGCTGCGTGTGTGCAGGGGGGGACGGGCCTTGCTGGGCTGGGATTAGGGATGAGTTTGGGATGGGTTTTTGTTTTATTCTTTTATTCCTATTTAACTATATATAGACACTTATATCTATACACTTATATATGTACAAATGTTCCACATATATATATTTATATATGTATAAACACAAGTTTAAAAATATAAATCTCTATATAGGAATACGTATATACATTTATTGATAAACTTATTTAAAATAAATAAATTTTATTTACTACAACGATAATAAACTTAATATTAATCACAATCATAAGAACAACAAAATATTTTAATATATATACATATATTATTCTCATAGCAAGTATATATATTTAGTAACTTAAATTCATTACAAACTTGTTAACTCCATTAAACTCATATAATATATGCATATCTATTCTTTACACATATTGTTCTAATCAGAGATGCCAAATTCTATAATGGTTTTTATTTATTTATTTATTAATAAACTATTTCTTGAATATCAATTAATAATGATTATCTAGAATATATATATAACAATATCTTAGAAATATATATATATATATATATATATATATATATATATAAAAAAAAAAAAAAAAAATATATATATATATATATATATATATATATTTTTAATATATATATATATATATATATATATATATATATATATATATATATATATATATATATATATATATATATATATATATATATATATATATATATATACACTATATCATTAAAGATAAACTGCAACATGTACACACATACCATATATCGACATGGACTTCTTTGGTCTCACTATATGCCTGCATGGGCTAGAGCTTAGTTCGGGTCCAGTTCGGACTAAATTGGCATAACCGGGTCTCCTACAAGTCAATAATATATATAATAAATAATTAAGACATCCATAGAGGTTAAGTCGCAACTTGTTCTGGTTTTCCTAGTTAGGACATTACTATGGCTAGGCCTTCCCCGGTATGGCTAATACACTAGTCAAGGCACACAACCATGCTATCCGTGCCATTATTCCTAGTCGTCTTGTACTTCAAACCTCAACCATGGTTAAAGTCATCTACCGTAGTAATTAACTAAATAATTATTTATAAAAATCTAAAATTCTCCATTCAAATAAAATAAATAATAATAAAAATATTTTGAAATTTTTGGAAAGGGGAGCTACAAATCTACCCACCTTAAAAAGAATTTCGTCCTCGAAATTCTAATCCATAACTATTCCTTAAAATTCAAAAAGAAGGTCTACCTTAACCTAAATCTCCTTAAATTTTAATTCCTCAAAATATTTCATATCCTCCTCTTAGCCATTTTGTAACTACATGACCTCGAGGACTTCTACGCACCTTTTGTCACACTACTCGTCAAAACTAAAATCTTACAATCGTCTAACTAGTTGCTAACAATCCTACCAACACATATCTACTGCACAAGGCATCTACAATCCTCTCCTGTCTATCAAGTAACCCAAAATTTAACAAGCAATAAATTTACACAAGTAGCTAAGTAGAGCGGACACCCGGAGGGGCCGGCAAGGTTCGAGCCCCCCAATTGTGTGTGTGAGTGTGATTTCAAAAAAAAAAATTCTAATAGGCATGACCATTCATCGCTCTGAAATAGGAAGATAAGGAAGAATAATCGAGAGCAAATATAAAGTTCCAAGAGCGGTAGAGTGTATCCAATGATGCAGATAGAAAGAAAGTTTATGAACCATAGACTTATTTGCTAGAGGGGGCTACTCTAGTCTAGTCACGTGCTAAATCGAAGAACCCTTCATTTCTTAGAGGGGCTTGCAATCCATACAATAAAAAATTTTCGTTCTCGAAGTTAATCTAAATAAGGTAGCATAATAGAACGGAATTTAAGAAATCAATATTGTGATCTTTTCCGTGGTTATTTAAACACACGAACAAGGGATATAAATGCAATACAAGATCGTATCGCGACTTCCCGGTAGATGGAATAAGGGTTACGAATGACTTCACATTCTATGTGTCACGCCCCGATTCGTAGAGTCATTTATTCATATATTTTACCTCTTGGAATCGATCGTCCTCGCTTGGGCGTGATGTCGTACAAGTCTGGTATTGCACTTGTACAAGGCAAAGATGGTACATAATTGATTTTCTTCAAATAGGAACACATCGCAGCGGCAGAAGCAGATAAATTAAATTTAGTGAGGACAAAAGTATAACTTGAAGTCACACAGAGATATATAGAACTTTATTCTCTTTATTGATAATTAAAAAAGAGTACAAGACTTGTATTGAAGTACAATGCTTACAACACATCTCACTTTACATTAAAAGTCAACTGAACAATACTATACAGCTTACATTTGATATTTGGATACATTAGATTACAACTCGATATACCGACTTGGCTTACAACTCACTTGTACAACTGATTACAATATTTCATACATCATGCCCTTTATAAACAGAAGACATCATCTTGTAGAAGGAGAGCTTCTGTATGCCCAACAAATCTTCGATGCCGCGGGACCAATTAAGCCAATCTTCGTGTATAGAACATCCCAAGCACAAGTACCTGCCCACAAAATGTGGGTCAGCACATCATCTATGTACTGGCGAGCAGAATCCATCCCACTTGCCTAAACCAAGTTTAACTGGTCAATTTTAGAAAGCATTTAATAGAATGATCTTTCTACTTGGGGCCTAGCATCAGTTTACATTTCTTGAGCAAAAATATTGAAGTAAACATGTCATAGCATGGTATAGCATTTCTTTGTGTAAGGCATCATCTAAGCAACATTGAGTTAACACGTTGAACATATTATAGAAATGCTTTCTGAAGGCATCGATTAGCATACTTGGTGTTATCATTCAACAGGTTATGGCAATGATCTAAAAGGCAATGCATTAGAAATTCACATTTAACATGTTGAGCATGTTATAGAGTCTCTCATTTTAAAGGCAACAACACAACATCATTTTATTTAGCAATGTTTAGCAGGCAAGTTGAACCCACATATATATAATATCATAATTATGTGATTCCTTATCGATAGCCGACTTCTCATACCTGCATCTAATACAGGTTTTCAGATATACTTACTCTGCCTGCACAAAACATTCATTAGCATGCATCCTGACTACATGGTCACTGGTGTTGTTAAACCATATGGACTCTTTTCATTTTATTTCATTTCAAGATAATGCGGTCAGCATAGTAGGTGGCGAGTCTCTATGTCGCCCCATCTTATTCGTGCTCCCATAGCACTCATCATTATTTCTTCCTAGGCCGAATCGGTCCCCAGGGCCCTAGGAACCATTTAAGGAAATTAAAACTCAAACCTTGTATACAAGTTGTCTATGACCATACGAATGTGTGTCCGACTCAATTGTGAACATAATCGCATGGTAAAATATATTAAAGAAGTAAAGACAACAGTGCATCATTAATCATATTCAATGACTTATTCTTTTCATTATTACCATCATTTCATTTGGTGATCTCAACGATCCCAGATTTATCATTTCTCATTCATTGTTTTATTATAACGTATCTCATATCATTCCTTTCTTAAGAGGAACGTAACATTCATTCATTTCATAGGGACATTTATTTAATCATTCATTTCTTATAAGGGACATGCATCATTTCATATTCTTGCAACAGATATACAGAGAGTATATGATTCTAGTGTTTCATTCAGTTTATTGGGTCGATAGCACAACAAGTTCATTTCTTATTCTATCATTCACAAGGCATCTCATTATTCAAGTGTTTTGCCATTTCAGCAGCATTAAACATAAGGAACCATGTTATCAATTCATTCTCAGACATCGAATCACATTAGCAGTTCAATGTGTTGTACATTTCAATAACTCTCAACATAAGCATCTCTATTATTCAGTAACTAACATATGGGACATTTAGGGACAGTTCATAGCATTTCAATACTTCATTTTATTAAGCATGAAGGAGTAAGGAGGAGGAAGGACAGTTCCACTCACTTGCATTAAAGGGTCCTCCTGATCCGATCACACATAATTCCGCTAAGCGTATCTCCACTAGCGAGCCACGTTCTAATACCCATTCCGTCTAGCCAGCTAAGAGAGACTGCATCAGTCTCAATTCTTTCGATTCCCAATATAAGTCACGGTCCAACATCTTGATAGCATCCAACAATCCAACCAAATACCTCGTGCGGAGCGGGACATTACATAATATATCACTCAGAAAAAGTTTCGTCCTCGAAACTTAAGGAAACAACTCGTCTACTAGATTCACATAGTCACAATGAGTTATTCATTCAGCTTCAATTCAATATTCATTTCAGCACACTCGGTCATCTCAAAATAGCTATCCAACTGTACCATTTTAATCCATTAATAATTCGATCTGTCTTTCCCTTTTTTTAGTTACTTACAACTTCTCATTGATTCACCAATATTTTCCTTGCATTTCTATCTTGGTCGCAGCATATCACTTTGTTTGGATTCATACACATATTTTAGGCGTCCCCAAAACATATGCATTTTAGCCAAAGTCCGCGCTAATGCGATAAATTTCTTTCCATAATGTTATCTCAGTCGTAACCTATCACTTCGGCTGGATCCATACACATATTTTAGGCGTTCCCAAAATATATGTACTTCAACCAACTTCCATGTTAGTGCGATTCGATCAGCCATGATATAATTCTCTTTTCTAAATCTGACTTAGCATCCTTTCAATTGACTTATCACTTTATTCACTTTGCCCTAATCAGTATCTTCCAAGCCACAATACTTAATATCAGGGACAACTTTGTTAAGCTCTATACCCAAGCATGACATTTCTAACATTCGATCAAGGGTCTAACTTAGAGCCAATCATATCAAGAGTTCACAACATGTAATCTTATTCCTTCCCAAATCCAACAATATTTTTTATCGAGACAATTCATCTTTTCTAGAAGATACGATCCGACGTCACCCACTATCGATTACCCGAGTCAGGGTATAACTCTATGCAACAGTCAAGGTTAACTTAGCTACCCGACTATATGTACACTCAAGTCTTACCTTACGATTGCAATTCCCACTTATGGCCGACATATAACATAGAAGGGTCAACCATCTCTAAGGCACAGTATAACACACACTTTTCTAAAATGAGCGTAATTTTGAACTTTTGTAAAAGTTTATTATTTAATAATATGATTTATGATTTATAGGAATTTTTAATTAATTTAATACTATTTAAAATTGGTGAATTATAATTTTGATGTGTTAGCTAGTGAACTCTAGAACTATTAAGCCTAGAGACTAACCATGACCATGGGGACCTAACCATGTGATTAGAATGACTATTTACAACTTTTTAGGCTAAGGATATTTTGGTCATTTTGTGACTTTTGAATTATTTAGAATTTTAATTAATTGGTGAACTTTAGATTATTTTAATAATATTTAAATTGATGTATTATGATTTTGGTCATTTTTTATATTTTAATATTTTGGAAAAATTTTATATTTTTAATATTGTTTTTATTAGATTTGTTTAGTCGGGTTTGAGTTTCGTCTCGTTCCGACTTGTATTGTGACCCGGGTAGCTTAAACTATAGATGGGACCCAATATTAAGTTAAGCATGGCTCACAAGATCCAACATTAAGTTAGTTAATTAAACTAATTTTTATCATGTTAGAATGGTTAAGTTAGAGACTCAAAACTAGATCATTTTGACCCCAAACTTGAACCTAGTCTAGACTTAACCATATGAGACTAGAGAGGGGCAATTAGGACATTCCCTATTAGCTATAATGGACTCTTTATGGCAGCCACCTTTAGGAAAGAATGATTCATTTCATTCATTACAATCTTGCCTCTTTTATTTTCCTTTTGTTCTTCTCCAATTTTAGAGAGCCTTCCCATTGATTTGATCACCAAATCAAATCATTCCTTCACCAAACCTTCCCTCAATCATTTCCATTCTCCAAGGGAAGGGTGTTACCAAGGATTGGAAGAGAAGTGCAAGGAGGAGTGTCCACTTTGAGGGATCTTCGTATCGGAGCCGTGTCCTAAAGGATTTCATTGGGATTCCACTCCCAATAGGTAAAACCCAACCTCTAAATCGATTTTCTTTGCATATAAATTAGTTTTGAATCCGTAGGATCCATCCACATGCATGTGCTCCATTTAGATTCAAATTTGAGGCATTTGGAGCTCTCTTGAGGATTTTAGATATGTGTCTTGTGTCCTACTTGATAGATCCCAAATTAGGACACCCCATGTGTATATATGTATGATAATAGTTTAAATAAATATTTAAATTCAGTTTTAGAATGGTTAGAGAATGGATTGATCTTAGTTAGGATGGTTAGAATGAGTTTCATTTGGATACCTATGTTTGTAACCAAGTATCTTGGCCTATATGTGTCCTTTTGTCCAGAACAACTCAAATTCGTCATAATATTCATCCACGTTTTTATTAACCAAAGCAACTTAGAAATGTCATAACTTTTAGCTTAGAACTCTGCTTTATCTCCCTTTTTTTAAAAGAACTGTATCGAAGTTGGCTTTCCAAATATATATATTTTAATAAGCCAAATTCTTTCTGTAACTTTCTGTAGAATTATTTGAGTGTCAGTTGTACGAAAGACGAACGTGTTTCGGTATTTTTGCGATTTTGGGAGCTTCCGGACACGAAAATACGATCCGTTTAAAGTTTCGGAAAGCTAACACAAATGGCTACGATATACTTTAATCCTGGAATTTAGTGAATGCCCAATTGGTATAGTATTGGTTTTAAGTAGAAGAGTGACTATACGATATATGTATTTTTTGTAACCTATGAGCCTATATAGTATGGATATTAAATAAATATAGAGTATGTAATACATGATATGTTAGATAAATGAAATGATATATATATGATATATATTCTCTTTACATTAACGTATATATATGGTTGAATGCAAGCATGTAGGAATGCAATTAATATAATGCATATAAGCAATGCATGAATGAAAGAATGATATACAATGTATGCATGAAAGTATATAATGAATGCTAGATATGAATGCAAGATATATATATAATGATAGATATGAATTCATAATGTATAAATATTGTAATACAATATATAATGATAACATGTATGGTAATGTAGAGTATATGATGCAAGCATGAATGGATGGAGGAAATACATGTATATAGGTAATATAGAATGTAATATTTGAATACAAGCATGCAAGATAATGTATTGTATCCATATATGATGTATTCAACTTAAAGATAATGTAATATATGAAAGGAATGAATGATAATATATAACATGATATGTAAGGTAATGCAAGGTATGAAATATATGATGTGTGCATGTTTGTATATCTCTATGTTAATGTATCAAATGATATGAATATACAATGTATGCATATGTATAAAACATATAGGTAATGCATAAATGCATGAATGAAATGAATGTTTGCAATATGTTAATATAAATACAAGTATCTAATATGCATGAATGTAAGTATAATATAATACAAGTATACATGTATGTATCATGTAAATATAATATACATGATATGTATGTATGCATGTATACAAGGTAGGTATGTATGTATGTATTTCTATAAACTGAGTTAACCTATAACCTTTTACACACATGCATTCATACACCCTTTAACATTATGTATCCCATGTCACATACACCTACCTATCACTAAAATTTAGAACATTAACACATATCCTTTCACACACATGCCAAACACACACATACTCACTTACTCTTTTACCTCTCTTTCTCTCTCTATATATATATGTATGTGCCTATATATATATCTTTCCTATATATATCTATGTATATGAATATGTGAATGTGAATAATATATATACATTATATGACTAAGTTTGTGTGCCTTGTTAGCTTATGGTTTAGTTTTGTGCTTGGTTTAGCAAGTGACTTAGGCTATGAGTTAGTAGCTATCTTGGATACTTGATTTGCATATACTTAGTTTGTTTAGACCTATAGTAACTTGTTTGACCTAATTTAGACTTGTTAGCCCTAGTTTGACCATAGTTGACCTAGGCTTGACTTTTAGGGTTGACCAAGTTGACCAAGAGTTGACTTTGGTCTAGATTGACCTAGAATCATGTAGAATGCATAGTAGAACTTCATATTGCCATTTTGGACTTGTTGTGACTTGTGCTGTTCTGATTAGGAGCCAGACACCTCTCCTCGGACAGTATATTTACTTTGGACATTCAGACATCAGGCGAGTATATTCTCTGATCATTTCATATCCTGTTAGAATTATTTACCTGCTTTAGATTACTTTACTTGATGCTGTCACGTTGGTAACACGGATTAGTACTATATGGATCCTTTCTTGAGATGTTATCCCCTTAGGGAGCATCGGATACTACATGTTTTATGCATTTTACTTACATTGTGTATCACTATGCTTCAAGGTTCATTGATCACTTGTGACATGTACTCTCATGATCACAGAGTCTTCCTTGAATCACCCATTTATGGGCATTCCTAGAATCACCCATTTATGGACTACCATGTATCATCCCTTGTGGGCTATTACATGGATCGTAACATAACCTTGCTGGATCCTTATGTATTGATTGGGGTACGGGGGAGTAGAAGTAGACATGTGAATAATATCCAAGTAGTGTAGTTCCCAGAATCACTCTATAGTATAGTTTCCAGAATCTCCTATGCCATTCACATGTTTATATTGTACTCTGACTCACTAGCCACTGTTATTTCTTTATTTATAGTAGATATTTCTATTACAGTTCTCTCTCTGTTTACATTATGTACTTTCTTCAGTTTTCTGTATCTTACTCTACTACATGCTTATATTTCTAACTTGCTATGAACTATTGAGATGTATTGTGCTCGCTCTTTCCTGACTGGACCTGTTGAAAATACAGAGGACGAGGAGGAGGCATGTGTGAATACTTTCTATGGGACAGCTCTAGATGACACCTGTGATCCAAATTTCCAGCCGGATTCACTAGCTGTAGAGACTGAGGCTCCCTAGTCTAGGTTTTACTATTTCTGTCATTTGAGATCTGGATTGTATATATTCTTTCATATTCTGTAGTTGAGACCTTGTATTTCTGGTTGTTTGCTGAGATGTTATCTTAGACACTTAGACTCTTCTGATCATCTGTATTTTATTTAAGTTCTATATCATATCGTTCTTCTTCTTCCTTAGTTGTGATTGAGTTTACTTTCTACTATGTCACCCCCATTCAGGGAGTATAAACTGCTTAGCATTATATTGTTAGATGTTGTGACCTAGCACAGCGTTCTACCGCCGACACTGCGGCATAGGCTGGACGTATCCACTTCTCGTGCCCTTACTCTAGGGTGCGGGTCGTGACACACAGGTCGACGTATATATCCCCTTAGGTCAATATTTATTACCACAATCTCTCGTTCAAGACCACAAGGTTATTCTACGGGTCTCCAATGGTCACCTAATATTCAGTCAATCTCTAAGGTTAGCTACACTAACAGCTAAACTTAATCGTTCAGGTGACTTCCCTAGAGTGGACGGCTACTATGGTTATACTAGTTTCTTATTCTTAAGGCCAACAAGCAACCAACAGTTCTAAAAAACTCTACCCAAACCTATAGGTATTAACTCAGTCTGAATAACTAATCGCCATTATTGGCTATGCCAACAATTGGTAAGTCATCAACTGGTCGCTAGGGTCAAGTCTATCTATCTAGGATCTTTCTCAAGGAATTAATTCCCACAGAGGCTCATTCTTAGACTTACCCAACGATCGACTAAGATCGATCTATCATCATTACGGTCAATTCCCAACCCGACATACGATTTTCATCGTTCTAATAATCCATCAAGTAAAATTCTCAATGATTCAATTTCTATTCCAATTCCTTTGTACTCACACGAACCCATAAACCAAGGCTAATTATTCAAGGGTCATCAATTCCGATAGTCTTGACATAACTATGGAATCATACTATTCAGTCCGTATGACAAAGTCATACCACTAAGTCATAAGCCAGCAATCTATATCCCAACCAACAGTCACCTATACCGACATTATCCAACACGTTTGTACTTTCTCGTTCCCATTTATTTCACATTCATCAAACTATCTTATGGGCAATCTTAAATCTCATGCAGCAAGGGTTGAGTAGTTTATTCCATTCAATCTGACAATTTATGTATCACTTAGCCATCCTCTAGGCAACACCAATACTCAAAGTCATTACTCATTATTTTTCTAGTACAATTCAATTCCTCAGCATACCTGTACATATGCAACGACTATCCTTTGGTGATCAAGATGGATTGACATTTATTACACCTTAGGGTCGAGGCATAGATTTCTAATATTCCTTTGGTTCTCCGACAATATTTCCAAAACTTTCATCTTAGCAACCAACTTTGTATTAGCCACATTTGATTTACATCCAACCAACTGAAGTCAACAGTTAGATGTTCTAAGCCACAACATTCTCTAGCCAAATCCATTTATCCATAGCATACTAACTGTCTTTACTAGTCCGAGTCATCACTCGACTAAATAATTTCTAACCAAGCCATCGATTACAATTTCCGACAATCTCACTACCACATATCATCACCGTCAAGGGACACTCGAGTCATCTAGCAACAATACTTGACTCCCAGCTAAGTCTCGGCACAACCAGTAACCACAAATAGTCTTATTGCTATTCTATGAAAAGGGTCAACATACATCTCGTTCTGAGGTGGTAGAGACAATATACCACTCAGAACGAAGCCATCCTTAAACAATCCAACTCAAATCTATTCCGGACATTGATGATCTATAATGATCACAACACTTAGCCAACATCTCGGGGTTTCAATATCATAAGCCAACATTCTTAGGGTCTCGAAAGCACTAGCGAGCACATATGAGTCAACTCAATAGTTCTGCTGAACTCATCCATTAATTATTCATTCCCAAATCTTTTCCAATATCACATGCAATTCTCAACTTGTTACAGCATACATAGCCACTTTTCTTTATTCCCACAATTCCAAACAGTATTCATATAGCATACTATGGCATCGAGTCATTGTTGGATTATTTGTGTCTAAACCAACAACAATCATTCATTCAGGGGCATCACGATGTATATAGAATTAATGTATAGGACATCCAGTGAGCAGCTAAGAGGGTCAATGATCTTTCAGACACGAACAACATATGGATGATTACAGAACAACAACAGCATAAATCGCAGAAGCAATCTTTGATTTAATCGCGGAAGCAACTTTGGTTAATCGTTGATGCAACTTTGATTTGAAAGGAATCAAAGAAGAGACCAAGGACGTAAAGCCGTGCTCTGATACAAATTTGTCATGCCTCGATTCGTAGAGTCATTTATTCATATATTTTACCTCTTGGAATCGATCGTCCTCGTTTGGGCTTGATGCCGTACAAGTCTGGTATTGCACTTGTACAAGGCAAAGATGGTACATAATTGATTTTCTTCAAATAGGAACACATCACAGTGGCAGAAGCAGATAAATTGAATTTAGTGAGGACAATCTTTCTCATTGAATATAAGTACATTACTTATTTATAGCAGCGAAGATAAAAGTATAACTTGAAGTCACACAGAGATGAATAGAACTTTATTCTCTTTATTGATAATTGAAGAAGAGTACAAGACTTGTATTGAAGTACAATGCTTACAGCACATCTCACTTTACATTGAAAGCCAACTGAATAATACAATATAGCTTACATTTGATATTTGGATACATTGGTTACAACTCGATATACCGACTTGGCTTACAACTCACTGGTACAACTAATTACAATGTTCCATATATTATGCCCCTTATAAACAGAAGATATCATCTTGTACAAGGAGAGCTTCTGTATGCCGAACAAATCTTCGATGCCGCGGGACCAATCAAGCCAATCTTCGTGTGTAGAACATCCCAAGCACAAGCACCAGCCCACATAATGTGGGTCAGCACATCATCTATGTACTGGCATACAGAATCCAACCCACTCGCCAAAACCAACACTAACTGGTCAATTTTAGCAAGCATTTAATAGAATAATGCTTCTACTTGGGGCCTAGCATCAGTTTACATTTCTTGAGCAGAAACATTGAAGTAAACATGTCATAGCATGGTATAGCATTTCTTTGTGTAAGGCATCATCTAAGCAACATTGAGTTAACACGTTGAACATATTATGGAAACACTTTCTGAAGGCATCGTTTAGCATACTTGGTGTTATCATTCAACAGGTTATGGCAATGATCTAAAAGGCAATGCATTAGAAATTCATATTTAACATATTGAGCATGCTATAGAGTCTCTCATTTTAAAGGCAACAACACAGCATCATTTCATTTAGCAATATTTAGCAGGCAAGTTGAACCCACATATATATAATATCACAATTATGTGATTCCTTACCGATAGCCGACTTCTCATACCTGCATCAAATATAGGTTATCAGATATACTTACTCTGCATGCACAAAACATTCATTAGCATGCATCCTGACTACATGGTCACTGGTGTTGTTAAACCTTATGGACTCTTTTTATTTCATTTTATTTCAAGATAATACAGTCAGCATTGTAGGTGGCGAGCATCTATGCCACCCCGCCTTATCCGTGCTCCCATAGCACTTATCATTATTTCCTCCGAGGCCGAATCGGTCCCCAGGGCCCTAGGAACCGTTTGGGGAAATTAAAACTCAAACCTTATATACAAGTTGTCCATGACCATATGAATGCATGTCCGACTCGATTGTGAACATAATCGTATGGTAAAATATATTAAAAAAGTAAAGGCGACAGTGCATTATTAGTCATATTCAATGACTTATTCATTTCATCATTACCATCATTTCATTTGGTGATCTCAACGATCCCAGCTTTATCATTTCTCATTCATTGTTTCATTGCAATGTATCTCATATCATTCCTTTCTTAAGAGGAATGTAACATTCATTCATTTTATAGGGACATTTATTCAATAATTTATTTTTTATAAGGGACAGGCATTATTTCATATTCTTGCAACAGATATACAGAGAGTATATTATTCTAGTGGTTCATTCAGTTCATTAGGTCGATATCACAACTAGTTTATTTCTTATTCTATCATTCACAAGGCATTTCATTATTCAAGTATTTTGCCGTTTCAACAGTATTAAATATGAGGAACCATGTTATCATTTCATTCTCAGGCATCGAATCACATTAGCAATCCAATGTGTTGTACATTTTAATAATTCTCAACATAAGCATCTCTATTATTCAGCAACTAATATATGGGACATTTAGGGACAGTTCATAGCATTTCAATACTTCATTTTATTAAGCATGAAGGAGTAAGGAGGAGGAAGGACAGTTCCACTCACTTGTATTAAAGGGTCCTCCTGATCCGATCACACATAATTCCACTAAGCATAGCACCACCAGCGAGCCACGTTCAAATATCCATTCCACCTAGCCAGCTAAGAGAGACTGCATGAGTCTCAATTCTTCCGATTCCCAACATAAGTCACGGTCCAACATCTTGATAGCATTCAATAAGCCAACCAAATGCCTCGTACGGAGCAGGGTATTACACTAAGAGGTGGAGACTACATAATAGGTATAGGGACCTATTTCAAATAGTTTGGTTTTATAGTCCAAATATGGTGGTATGTATGGATGGGTTTTATTGGGTCATAATGGGTTTCCTATCTGGACATCACTCGTTGGTTGGATGAACCTTTGATTTCAATCTATATTGACTGAACAAGATCCCAAGATAAAACTATTTCTACTAGGTTAGGGTAACCTAGAATAGGTTTCCACCCAAGTGGTTGAGCTAGCTGCCAGTCAGGTTGGTTAGCTAGGTTCATAAAGCCTAAAAATATGCCTTCAGTGACTTTTATGTTTAAGTAGCACATGAGGCCTCAATTGGGTGGCACACTAGTGGCATGTGCGTAGTGGGCTTCGAGTAGATCATAATCATATATTGGGTCGAAGGAATTGAGTCGAAGTTGAGGCTCTAATGGAAGTCGGAAAGTATACCGGTATTATGGTAAGGGTTATAGCTAGTCCTTTTGACCTGAAAGTCATACCACAAAAATAGAGTATAAGAGAATGTGTTTGAGTGGGACATGATATGTCTACATAAAGGTGGAGTCGTCTATGTCTTGCATATGACATTTGTTGGGAGCTAACAGATGGTCTCGTACTCCGAATATTAATGACACGACCGGGGACACAAAATGATCTAAATGGAAAGTGGGAGCCCGTGGGGCACTAATCTAATGGAAATTATTCTAATCAATCGGTAATCCTCATATATCCCAAAATCTTAGAAGGCTTACAGTCTACTCACCTTAGAAGCTAGGATATGGTTTTAGGAATAATGAGGTTAGAAGGATTCTAAATTCCGGATATTGTACCTTGACTCTTGTTAATAAAGAATAAGGCACGGTGTAACGGGATACGGTAGATATAAGTCATGTCAAGGATCGTTCCTCAATAAATAAAAAATGAGTGTGTACAATGACACATGGTCGATAGAATATAATAATCTACTCGTCCATAGTATACAAGAGTTATCGACGGGGTAACCAACTCTAAGGTACATCATACAAAAAGATTTCTAACAAGTGAGTCGTGAGTTTTTATTTGTGTCAAGCCTGCTAGACTATTGTCACAAAGGTTCTAGTGGTATGGGCTGTAGTAATCATGTATTGCTGTTGATAACTGGTAGATCATAATATGACAGGTTGTTTTAAGCTATGATGTTGGCCAAGCTAGTGACTGTAGTGTTCCAATACTAGTTAGGTCTTAATAATAAAGTTTACATAACTAGGATAATATTTGTTGGAAACCAATCTTGGGATGGGTGTCTACCATAGTTATGGTAAATAATTATCCTTACCTTTGTTTATTCATCTCATGTCTAAACTGTGGGCTTTGGTCGAGGAAAGGTTGGGTTAAGGCTTAAGGGTTGCTAGTTAAAGCAAGCTTCAAGCAAATAATTAGAGACTCACAACAATTGGTCTCTGGAGAACAGATAGTCTCCTAGGTTAGCATTTTGTATAAGGGTAAAATCCTAATTATTCTCAAATTTAGATGGCTAGAAGGTCCCAATAGTAGTTTGAGGGTCGAGAGGAGAATGAGTAACATAAGGCAATTAGGTTCTAGTCATATGGCTGGCCGATGGTAGCTACACTTGTGTATACAACTATCATAGCCATGGGGAATACTCTGTATCTATCTACCAATTACGAGCTTTCGTCTTTTCAAATCAGTAAAAAAACAAAAACAATAAGGAGTTCAAGAAAGATGTCAATAAATACAATTACGTGATTCAAAGGCGAATGTATAATTCAAGAGGAATTATCAATGCAGTCGCGGATGAGATCGAGACATCTATATCTCAATCCACGTAGGTTAATCAGAGGGAGAGAGAACCGAGTGCACTAAGGTTGATCAGACCGTAATACATTGATTCTGATTAGACAATATGTTGGTAGGCGTCCCTAATAAACATATGTCTTGAATCAAGCTCGATAAAAGAGTAAGCTACAAAACTAGGCTGTAATAGCAGTATTGGTCAAGATAGTCAAAATACATGTATGCGAGATTTTTGAAAGGAGGCACATGTAGTTCGAGTTTTATGAGAATCAAAATCTTACCTGGTGTTCTTGCTTATACAGTCGTCCTACTATCTTCTTATCCATAAGGCCTTAGTCGACTAATGGGTTATGGACCCCTAAATTCTATATTCTAGGTAAACCTATTAGTGTCAGTCAATTACCTCGTTAATAGATCACAAGGACCACGGAATGCTAGGTTGGAAGACATGCTATCTTACTTGCAGAACTTTCACTAGTATTGGCTTTGGATCTTATGGGATATACAGGGTATTTTACTATTCTCTTTAGTATCCCAAACTTGTAATCACGTCTGAAGTTATTTTACCGAGAATTATGCCTCGCCCGTATACTCAGGCAGTGGTAAACCCTTGGTTCCATGATTCAGATATGATATGCTATCAGATACTATACCTTATATTGACACAAGGTCTAAAGAGGTCAACGAAGATATAGTTTTAGCAATGTTCCATAACCTACGACTCCTTGACAACTATATTCTTAAGAACTTTAAGGAGCTACTAGAGATTCAAACTAGTTGACTATGATAGAAAGCGTAAACATCTGTCCATAAGTCTCAATCCTTAAAGTAAAAGATTGATCGGAGAGGAAATAACTAAAGACAAGAGAAGTAAGAACATCCTAATATTTATTTCATATGTATTTTAAATGACTGAGGGAAAACTTTGAATCAAATCTAACTCGAGATTCGTATATGAATAACAGAATCAGGAATTATAAACCAATTCCTTACAGTAAAATAGAATTTAAAATAGGTAATTCTAACTTATGATATAAGATTTATATCCAATGGAGCAAAAGAAAATTAAACATGTTATCAAGATTAAAGCCTTAGTTCTAGGTATGCCTAACTTACCAAGTGAATATTATATGCACATTGGATCATATCGTCATATCAAAAGTAATAGTGTATCTATAAAGATCTGGCAAGCTATCTGAATTCCATAATTTCTTATCTAAATTGCATGGCCTATCTGACAACCTTAACTACCCAATGGTCAATTTGAACAAAGGACTCCAAGTCCTAGTCATTCTCTTAATTCAATTTAAATCTAAGTTATGAATGAGCATTTTCTAGTCGCAGGCTTGCAATAGTACGACTAACTTATGTACCATCACGCGTTCGTATATTTTACAAAAACTGACCAGCATGGGCCACCATAAAAACTTGTCACGACCCGCACCCGCTTTTTCGGATACGAGATGTGTCCAAGCCAGCCGACGCCGCAGAGTCGACGGTAGAACGTTGTCACGGCCAAGATGCTCAAAATTATAAAAATGTAACATTTATTGCTCATTTACATTTCTAAAATTTATTACAACAGTTACAAGATTTATATTGGAAAGAAAAATACAATATTCTTACACATACTTGAAGTAGCTACAACATCTATATAAAGTCTAGGTTTTGGCCTGCAAGTACACCCGTATCTCCCATGCTAAGAGAAGCCACAGCTAACCTGAAAAATGTTGGTTTCCAGTCAGGAATGGAACAAGCACACAAACTGACGGCAATACGAAAATACTATAGAATTAACAAGACATGAAAATAACATATGAGAGATGAAAACTAGAAAGTAACTGATGATATGGCAAGTGGTGAAGAAGACAAGGAAAACAAATAAAATACAAATATCTATGTGATTTGAAACATCAGTTTCGACAAGTGAACGGCTAGGGGGTAAATTTGGTACCCTGCACGTGTAGTATGCAGCTGCTATTCTCCATGAAAGACACGGAGAATAGTTCTAGGTAGTCCACATGTCTACTAAGATATTTCCCCTTTCGACTACTACTCATGGACTCGAACAAGTCACGAAACACGAAAACATGACAATCAAGAAATAATGTATGTAGATATCCATGACACTAATCAGTGTAACAATGTGTCAACAAGCAAGGTAACATATGCATAAACATGAAATAGAAAGACTACTATGAATCGAAAGCAATCAGAAAGTGCACTTGCCTGAGGTCCTTTGCTGGTGAAACCGATAGCACAACTACTCAGATGAGTCACTAAAGTCAACACATGTAAAAAGTCTCTGAATGCTGAAATAGACATTACCAATATTTTTAAAATAGTCAAATTAGCTAGGATTGCCTATCCTTAAGTCCAATTCTAGGCACAGGGGAAAAATGGTAATTTCGGACCAAAACGATGTCCGCCTTTGGACTCGCTTTGCTCCGAAAAGCGTGCCAGAGTCAATGGTCTCTAAAGTCACCTGTATGTCTACTTATTTTTTGATGATTCAAACCCAACCGTATGTCCAAAGTTGGATTCCGGTGGGCCGTACACAAAATCGTCAGTTGAGTCGAATCGTAGGGCCCGCGAAACGGCAATCCGATCAACTGTCTCAGAATCAGACCAAACTTGACATGCAGGACCAAAAAAATGATACAGTCCTGTTGGCGTAGGTTTCGTCTCAATCTTACGAATGTGCACAAAGTAATTAGGAAAATTGTAAAGGGGCCGATAAGGTGAATTTCAACGGATACGCATCAAATTCGTCGCGCACACGCGACCAATTTGAATTCCGTCAAATCCCACACATTCCAGAAGCCGATACGCACCTTTAGATGCTTTCGGTTCGTGACCACGTTGCCCGGATTGGCGAGATACACGTCGTTTCGGATAAAGTTTTTCGATTTCTAATATTTTAAGGACAGTTTTTCCTCCAACTTTAACATTGAATAACTTCATGCATATTAACTGAAAATAAGAACTACCAGTTGCGTTTTAATCTCGTTTAGGTTGTCTACAACTGTGTTGAATTAGATTCCCGAAAATCCTAATATATAGTTTGAAAACTGGCTTCCAAGTTGGGGTTCGATAGGGGGTTTCTGTTCTATCGTCAAACAAGTTTTTGTCCGACTTTGTGCCGATTTGTCGGACTGGTTGCTTGTCTATTTCCAAATCCACTTGCTGGGATTTTGAAAGGGATATACTGGTTACATGCTGGATTCGATAGAACAAAAAACGATCGTAAAATAGAAAAGAACTTGACCTCGAAAAATGGGACGCTCGGCTTGGTTGCAGTTGCTGCTGCCCTCGTTGTTTTTGCGACTGATGCTTGATCCGCACGCCTGGCCGGCGGCTCTGGCCGCACGCGGCGGCGCTGCGAGCACTGGAGTAAGCCTGAGGTCGGAGGCGATCCTGGGGGCGTGGGTTCGAATTAGGGTTAGAGTATTTCTCAACCTCTCTCTCGCTTCTCTTCGTTCTTATAACTATATATAAACGGCTGCGTGTGTACAGAAGGGTCGGGCCTTGTTGGGCTGGGATTAGGGGTAAGTTTGGGATGGGTTTTTGTTTTATTCTTTTATTCCTATTTAACTATATATAGACACTTATATCTATACACTTATATATGTACAAATGTTCCACATATATATTTATATATGTATAAACACAAGTTTAAAATATAAATCCCTATATAGGAATACGTATATACATATATTGATAAATTATTTAAAATAAATAAATTTTATTTACTATAACGAAAATAAACTTAATATTAATCAAAATCATAAGAACAACGAAATATTTTAATATATATACATATATTATTCTTATAGTAAGTATACATATTTAGTAACTTAAATTCATTACAAACTTGTTAAATCCATAAAACTCATATAATATATGTATATCTATTCTTTACACATATTATTCTAATCAGATATGCCAAAGTCTATAATGGTTTTTATTTATTTATTTATTTATTAATAAACTATTTCTTGAATATCAATTAATAATGATTATCTAGAATAGATATTTATAACAATATCTTAGAAATATATATATACTAGATCATTAATGATAAACTGCAACATGCACACACATAACATATATCGACATGGACTTCTTTGGTCCCACTATATGCCTGCATGGGCTTGAGCTTAGTTCGGGTCCAGTTCAGACTAAATTGGCATAACCGGGTCTCCTACAAGTCAATAATATAATTAATAAATAATTAAGACATCCATAGAGGTTAAGTCGTAACTTGGCCGAATTTTTCTAGTTAGGACATCACAATAGCTCGGCCTTCCCTGGTATGGCTAATACACTAGTCAAGGCACACGACCATGCTATCCGTGCCATGATTCCTAGTCGTCTTGTACTTCAAACCTCAACCATGGTTAAAGTCATCTACCGTAGTAATTAACTAAATAATTATTTATAAAAATCTAAAAAATCTCCATTCAAATAAAATAAATAATAATAAAAATATTTTAAATTTTTTGAAAAGGGGAGCTACAAATCTACCTACCTTAAAAATAATTTCGTCCTCAAAATTCTAATCCATAACTATTCCTTAAAATTCAAAAAGTAGGTCTACCTTAACCTTAATCTCCTTAAATTTTAATTCCTCAAAATATTTCATATCCTTCTCCTAGCCATTTTGTAACTACATGACCTCGAGGACTTCTACCCATCTTTGGTCATACTACTCGTCAAAACTAAAATCTTATAATCTTCTAACTAGATGCTAATAATCCAACTAACAGATATCTACTGCACATGGCATCTATAATCCTCTCATGTCTATCAAATAACCTAAAATTTATCAAACAACAAATTTATATGTCACTACCACATTTTAGCTTGAGGGTATTTTGGTCATTTGTGAATTTTTGAATTTATTTTAATTTATTAAATTGGTGATTTTTTTTTACTTGGACTAGTTGAGACTTTGGAGACTACCTAGATGTTGACTCTAGCTATGGTGACTTGGTTAGCATGGTGGGATCCTAGTCTAACTTAAGTCAACCCAATTTTAGTCATTTAGAATCTAGTTTGAAATATGAGAAATATGACTAGGTTCAAGGACTTATGACTTAGGAATTTATTTCCATGACTAATAAAACTTGGCCCAAGGCCCATGACATGAAACCCTAACCCTAATTTAGCCTTAGTGGCCGGCCAACATTGGAAACCCTCCTATAAAAACTCTCCTTCACTTGTTCTTGCCTCTTTTGTATCATTCCAACTTCTAGAAAGAAAAGGTAATTCCCATCTTTTCTAATTCATATCAAATCCATTTTAATTCCTTTTTGATCCAAATCTTTTGCAATAGATTCTAATCATCCTCTATTTGATGTTCATGGAGAGTAATTTCAGTTTGGGAATAATTTGGAGACTTTGGCTAGCAACGGGAATCAATCGATTTGGGGCTTTTCTTGGTCACTTGCACCCTATAGGTAAACCCTTCAAATTGTAATTAAATTCTGTTTTCTTTGCATGGTAGCCTAGATCTAGGTGTCCTCTAGCTGTAGTGATGGTTTGGTGTCAATTGTATTTGATTTCGTGTCCGTATCGGACACGTATCCTAATCTAGAACTAGGTGCTCGATGAAATGTCTCACTCACTGTTTTGTTTCTATTTTTGGAATTATCTTTTAATGGATTTATAGATCTATAGGTCGTCTGTGATTTCGTGTTATTGGTGGGTGATTTCCGTGTCGTGTCGTGTCAGCACGAGGATACGAACACGCTGTTGCAGCCATGAACACACTGTCCTGCTACTCGGGGTACTGTTCTCCTTGGATACAGCGAATTGACATGTGCCACTTGGCAAGAACCGAGGGGCAGTGTCTAACACGAGCCCCCTCAAGTCTTGACTCATGACGTGTCGAGTCGGACACGCTTTCGGGCCCGCACTGGCCGTTGCCTGTGGTGCATGCGTGCCACAGGCACTGCTGACATGAGCTTCGTGTCGTATCTAGGTATCTTATGGACACGTGTCAGGGTGTCAGGGTTGTAGCCCTACCCTAGGCGAGTGTATGGATACGCACACGTATTGTGTCGTGTCGTGTGCTAGACTCGCGTGCACGCGTGCACGAGGCTGTGCACTGAGTGTGTGGTCGTGTGGTAATTTTAGTATCTTGGACACGATTGTGTCCACTTGGTTGGACATAGACACTATGTTTGACACGTACACATATAACACATGGTTTAGCAACCGTTAGTTTCGAGTATTGGGTTCATTTTGAATTCGAATTTGGGTTTCCCCAAACTTTCTGATATACAGTTCACTGTTTGTAATTTCTGAGATTTTAATTGTATTATAAATTGATTTCTAAATGATTTTTGCAAATGTTAATTAATCTACATATGTATGAGATTATGTACATGATTAGCTATTCATGTTAGCAAGGGAATTGGTTTCGAATTGATTTTAGGCACTGTAAACTGAATTGTCAAACTAAACCAGAGAACTGTTTAAGTGAGAACAGTTTTTATACATTATTCCTCATACATTACACACACATTATTCACTGAGCTTTACTGAGTTTTAATACATTGTTTGTACACTGTTTTCTTATGTATTGACAATTGTTTTCCTATCTACTGACACTCACTCACATTACAGCCTACACTCTTACACATGAGCCCAAATCTGAGAACATTGTCACACATACAATATTGTATTCACACACACACACACACACACACACACATATGCATAAATCTGAACACACACCCTCTATTGACACACACTATTAGCTCACACACACATACACATTTGACACATTGACACACATATGAGTGAACTGTTATTGACACTGTTTTCATATTACGTACACTATTCACTAGTTTTCCTGAAACCTATCCACCCCCATATGTAAAACTGATATTATGCACTGTTTACACCTATCTAAAACCAGAGTTCACTATTACACACACATAAGATAAAATCTGAGTAAACTTTGACACTTAGGAAGTTTTCCCTGAGAACCTATAGCTACTGCCATGTGTACACTAACACACTCATGTACACACACACTCACACAATATTGCCACACACTCGCATGCCACATTATTCCTATCTCTCTATATGTATATATATATATTATCTATATACTTGATAATAATAATATGATATACATATATGTATGCAATATATAATGTATGTTGGTAAGCTATATATACATATAGTGATATATGTATATATGTACAAATTGATGCATGCCTACATGTATAATTAGATTTTCTATGCCTTGTAGTATATATAGATATAATGTGTGAAATATGTGTGTTTCATATAGACTATATGGCATATAGCCTATGGGATATAGCCTATGGTTCCTATGTTATAGCTTATGTGTATATGGCATGTATACACATGTGATTTGTGTGTTGATAGACTTATAAGGCTTTGTGATGATGTGTGCTTGCTAGAATAGACTGACTAGGCTTAGTGAGATTTGTTTGGGTTAGGTTTGACCTAGTTGACCTAGTTTGACTAGTGTAGTTGACTAAAGTTGACCAAAGGTTGACTTTAGCCTAGATTGATCCAAACATCATGTTGAATGCATTATTGCAGTCTATTTTACTATTTTGGACATGTAGTGACTTGTACTATTCTATAGGAGCCAGACACCACTTCTCAGATAATATATTCTCTTCAGACATACAGATATTAGGCAAGTACATTCTCTGATCATTTCATATCTTGCTTAGGATTATATTCCTGCTTTAGATTACTTTACTTGATGCTGACACGTTGGTAACACGGATTAGTACTATATGGATCCCTTCATGAGATGTTATCCCTCTCGGGAGCATCAGATACTCATGTCTCATGTATTTACTTACATTATGTATCTCATGCTTCTATTATCATGAATCTATCATGAATCTGCTTGTGATTCATGTACTCTCATGAATTACAGAGCCTTCACGAATCTATTCATGAATCACTCTTTATGAGCCAGTAGCGTAGTCATGAATCTTAACGTAACTTGACTGAATCCTTGTGTATTGATTGGGGATGGGAGAGTAGAACTAAACACTTGAATAATTCCAAAGTAGTATAGTCATGAATCACCTCTTTAGTATAGCTATGAATCACATCCAACTGTTCACATGTTTATCTTGTACTCTGATTCACTAGTCACTGATAGTTCTCTATATATATTGTAGCTATTTACTTACATTCTCTCTTTTTATATCATGTTGTTCTTTCAGTTTCATGTATCTTACTCTCTAGCATGTTTATATTTTCTAACCTGTTATGATTTGTATGAGATGTATTGTGCTCGCTTCTTTCTTGACTAGACCTGTTAAAAATATTACAAAGGATGAGGACGAGGCGCTCTGTAGTATTTACTATAGGACTACCCTAGAGGATTGCTGTGACTTGGATCTCCAGCAGGATCCATTTGCAGTGGATGACACACCCTTAGTCTACTGTAGTGATTTTTAGTTGTATTTATTCTCTAGATTAATATATTTGAGTTAGATATTCTGGATTTGGTGTTATCTTAGACACATTAAATTTTCTATCTATTTGTATCTTGTGGATTCGTTTTATATCTATCTATCTTATCATATTTCTACCTTAGTTGTGATTGAGACTGTATTCTGTTATGTCACCTCCATTCGGAGTGTATATACTATACAGGTACCTTATATTGTTAGAGGTTGTGACCTAGGACAGCGTTCTACCACCGATACTGTGGCGTAGGATGGACGTATCCACTTCTCGTGCCCTTACTCTAGGGTGCGGGTCGTGACACATTTTTAGTGGTGGCCCATGCAGGTCGAGTTTATGTATTAGTATTCAAACTAGATTATCACTACAGCCTGCAGTAGGATTAGTATATATTTTTGAAGGTACTTAATCACAGTTAGAAATCCATAAGAGATTCCTGGGACGACCCTTGAGAATCTTATTAAACTTCAATTTGAAATCATTTTCCTTGTTTTGTTCACCCTTACTCCTTGATTATTGAATTTGATTTTTTGAATAGAACGTTGTTGATTTTGATTTTCCTATCGAGATGAATTTTTATGGCCTGAGTTTCGATATTTTCTGATAACATATGTTGACGGGAATAATAGGGATGGTAAAACGTCTACTTGATTATGGAACCTATAGTTTATCACAGCCATATTAGCTGGCGTGGCGAAAACGTAGAGACCTGACTTCGGATGTACATATCTTGGTTATGAGATTTATAATTTCTCGCAGCTATACTAGTCGACATAGCAAAAATTCTAGATGACATGATTATAGAGGTGCATACCCCAGTTATGGAATCTATCGTTTATCACAGCCTTGCTTACTGGCATGGCGAGGACTCTGAGTAGCATGATTTTAGACAGACACATATGATTATCAGATTGTATCTTGAAAAGGTTTTTAATCATATCATCTCTATCATGCCCTTCTGTTGTTATAAAATTGTATTACATCATCAAATAACTTAAGAGTAGGGACATTTTAGTTTTGTAGAGCTTATTCATATGTAGTTCTTTTATAGTGTAATGATATGATGACTTGTAGAATGTCTGTACCCTAGAGATGATATTTAGCATTGGTATTAGAATAGTAACCCATTGTAAACGATTCCTCTGTTATTTATAATACCAACCGGCTTTCATATAGGATGTTAGTATGCCTTATAGCCTTAATGATTTATTATTATTTTCTCTTATCCTTTTCAGTAAGGCACCCGTGACCAGAGCCTGTCCTTGAGTGTAGTTGTAGTTTTGCCTAAGACTGAGAGGTCTATATATATAGATAGGATACAGATGATATTGGCATATGGGATATGGGTTTGGCTGGTATCTATAGTTCTTTGTTGTATAGGGTTATTGATATGTTGTTTAGCCTATATTGGTCCAGTTTTCTATTTTAGTCAAGTTCTCTTTGTGTTGAGTCAGTCATGTTTGATCAACCTTTATAAACAGTGTGCAGACCCTTCACTAGATACCCTGTTCCCTTGGTTCAAACTTGTACAAGTTGCTCACTGTACTCAAATATTTCATTACCTACCATGTTGTATCATAGATTTTACTGGACCATTATTCAGACCCCAATTATTGACTCACCAATATAACCATCAACCCCTTATCATATTCTACATATCTGGAGGGTTAGTATCATGCATATTAGAGGTCTACACTCATCCTTACTTTCTGTACATGGTGACATACTGCATCTCCTAGCATTTTTCTTTACTTGATAGCCTTGCAATACCCTTCATTATAACCTGCAGTGCCTACCCTACAGTAGAATTTAAACCTTTTGGGCATGGTTGTTCAGTCCATTTAGGATAGTTGTATACATTGGGGATATAATGTGGGTTGTTAATAAGAGTTCTTCTTTGATCATTTGTTCTGTCCCTCTTTCATTCTTAGATACAGATGATACCTGCTTAGCCCATCTGTCCAGATACATATCCAAACCTTCCCTTTTATTGTTGGTTCAGTCTTCCAAAGCCTCTACCAGGGCATTAGTTTAATTTTCCTTATGTATGTGTCCTACATATCACTGTCCTACATATGATTGTTCTGCATCTTCATATGCAGCCATGCTACACCACTGTTCCGTCCCAATACACCCTACAGTATCTGACCCTTCATTGGAGTGATAGACATGTGGTAGGGTGTGTGTGTTATTAGACCTTGAGTAGAGTTGAGGTGATGAGGGTAATATATATATATAGCTTGTATATATGTAATATATTTGATTTGGTATGTAGCCTGCACTCATTTGCAGTATACTGTCTATTGCATTCCCTGCACACCAGTTTGGTTTACTTCTTTTAGACTATTGTCCTACATGTAGTTAGTAGGTGTTCAGTCCAGATAGAGATGAGAGGCCCAGGTTTGATCTGAAGGCATGTTTTAGTCATCATGTAAGTTTTCTTTCACTTTAACTTTACAAGTTGGACCCTAATGACCTGTCCTTTTTGCCTTATAAATTCAGTCTCCTTAGCATCATTCCCTTTTGCCTACATTGGGGTTTCAGACCATTCATCCTTAGCCTAATTTCTAAGCATTTGTTCAGGCCCTTATGAGTTTAGTCTACTTTAACACTTTAATGATCAGTTATATATATATATATATATATATATATATATATATATATATATATATATGATATACTTAGGATATGTGTAATGAGTTATTGTTCTTGAGCATATGTATATGTGGTATTTAGGATTTGTGTGCTTAGATTATAGGTATTTAGTTAGGGTGACTTGATAGGATTTGGGAAGTTAAGAGTTAGTCTATTATAGAGTTTTTCTTTTTGCTAATTTCTAGTTGCCAACACCTAGATAGCTAGCATAGGTAAAACCCTAAGAAGTTAACCAGTTGTTGACCAGTACTTGGATGTTGACAAATTGACTAGTTGTTGACCAATAGTTGATTATTGATTATGTTTGACTTAGTTTGACTGGAGATAGGATTAGAAGTAGGTTGTTGTTGTGTTTGTTTGATCATGTTTGATTATTTAGTAACTTGAGACCATGTTTGTGCTTAAGGTCGGAGATATGGTTTTTCTGAGGATATCTCCGACTCATGGTACCATATATTTATGGAGGAGGGAAGCTTAGCCCGCACTTCATCAGACCTTTCATGATTAGCGGGGGAGTCGGTGATGTGGCATACAGGCTAGACTTGCCACCTGCACTAGTGGGTGTCCACAACGTATTCCACGTATCACAGTTGAGACGGTATGTGGCTGAACCTAGCCATGTGCTTGACCATTCGAACATTGAGCTGGGACCTACTCTCAGTTATCCAGAGCAGCCATTGGAGATTCTGGATCGCCGAGAGGAAGGTACTGATAAACCAGGTGATACCCTTGGTTCGCCTCCCATGGAGGCATCATTCTCCAGGAGAGTCTACCTGGGAGCGGAAGGATGAGATGCGGGAGCTATACCCATATCTTTTTGGACCTTGAGGTATGATTGTTTATCCTTCTCATCAGTTTAGTCTTGTCTTTTAATTTCGAGGACAAAATTCTTTTAAGGAGGGTAGATTTGTCACTACCATATTTTAGCTTGAGGGTATTTTTGTCATTTATGAATTAGAAACCCCCCTATAAAATCTTTCCTTAGAGGATCTCCAGCAGGATCCATTTGCAGTGGATGACACTATGGGAATACCCTAGAGGATTGTTGTGACTTGGATCTCCAGCAGGATCCATTTGCAGTGGATGACACACCCTTACTCTACTGTAGTGATTTTTAGTTGTATTTATTCTCTAGATTAATGTATTTGAGTTTGGATATTCTGGATTGGTGTTATCTTAGACACTTAGAATTCTCTATCTATTTGTATCTTTTGGATTCGTTTCATATCTATCTATCTTATCATATTTCTACCTTAGTTGTGATTGAGACTGTATTCTGTTATGTCACCTCCATTCAGTGTGTATATACTGTACAGGTACCTTATATTGTTAGAGGTTGTGACCTAGGACAGCGTTCTACCACCGATACTGTGGCGTAGGATGGACGTATCCACTTCTCGTACCCTTACTCTAGGGTGCGGGTCGTGACATTACACAAGTAGCTAAGAGATATTGATAAATTCTAATAGGCATGACCATTCGTCGCTCCAAAATAGGAAGGATAAGAAGAAAAAGAAGAATAATCGAGAGTAAATATAAAGTTTCAAGAGCGGTAGAGTGTATCCAATGATGCAGATAGAAAGAAAGTTTATGAACCATGGACTTATTTGCTAGAGGGGGCTACTCTAGTCTAGTCACTTGCTAAATCGAAGAACCCTTCATTTTTTAGAGGGGCTTGCAATCCATGCAATACAAAATTTTGTTCTCTAAGTTAATCTAAACAAGGTTCCATAATGTCACAACCCGCACCCCGCTTTTCGGATACGAGACGTGTCCAAGCCAGCCTATGCCACAGAGTCAGCGGTAGAACGCTGTCAAGCCCGCAAGAAATAAATGCTCAAATTCACAAAATATAATATTTGCTGCTCATTCACATTTCTAAGTTTATTACAACATTACAATATTTATATTTAAAGAAAAATACAATGTCTCATAAAATAGAAAAGACACCTAGTTCCACTATCTAGTTCGACCTCAACATACCCATGTCTTCCCAGTGCTAAGAATGATCGCGGCTAAACCTGAAAATTGTTAGTTTCCAGTCAGGAATGGAACAAGTACACAAACCGACGGCAATGCGAAACACAATAGAATTAACAAGACATGAAAATAACATATGAGATATAAAAACTGGAAAGTACAGATGACATGGCACGGTGGAGAAGAAAAAGAAAAATAAATAAAAGACATCTACCTATGTGGTGTGAAATATTTGTTTCGATATGTGAATGGCGAGGGGGTAAATCAGGCACCCTGTACGTGTCGTGTGCAGCTGCTATTCTCCACGAAAGACACGAAAGATAGTTCTGGGTAGTCCACATGTCTACAAAGATATTTCCCCTTCCGACTACTCCGTGTGACGAGCGTGTCAACAAGCAGCAAGACATATGTATAAACATGAAATGAAAAGACTACAATGAATCAAAAGCAATCAGAAAGTGCACTTGCCAGAGGTCCTTAGCTGGTGAAACCAATAATAATATACCACTCAATGAGCCACAATCGGTCAACACATACAAAAGTCTCCAGATGCTAAAATAAATAGTACCAACATTCTCAGAATAGTCCAATTAGCTAGGATTGTCTATCCTTAAGTCCAATTCTGGACACAGGGGCAAAACGGTAATTTCTGGTAAAAACGATGTCCGTCGTTGGACCCGCTTTGCACCGAAAAGCGTGCCAGAGTCAACGATCTCTAAAGTCGTCAAACTATATATCAACAGGTCCAGTTTTTCGATATGAACCCAACCGTATGTCCAAAGTTGGATTCCGGCGGGTCGTGCACAAAATTGCCCATTGAGTCGGACCGTGGGGCCCGTAAAATGGCGTTCCGATTCGACTGTCTTAGAATGGGACCAAACTTGGCATACATGACCAGAAAAATGATACGGTCCTGTTGGCGCAAGCTTCGTCTCGATCTGACGAGCGTGTACAACGTAATTAGGAAATTTGCAAAGTGATCGATACGTTGAATTTCGACGGATACGCATCAAATTCGTCGCGCACACGCGACCAATTTGAATTCCGCCAAAGCCCACACGACCATGAAGCCGTTACGCACCTTTCGATGCCTTCGGCTCGCGACCACGTCACCCGGATTGGCGGGACGCACGCCGTATCGGAAGATTTTTCCTATTTTCTATATTTTGAAAACAGATTTTTGTTGAACTTTGAAAGTTGATTTCTATGCACATAGTTGATAAAATTTGAAACTACAAATTAGGTTATGAATCCTTACATGTTGTCTTCAACACTGTTCAGAGGGTTTACCAAAATGGTCGCTGGATTGATCGGGATTGATCCTCTAACATGGGTTCAAGGACTGTCAAATACTCTATTTTAGGTCAGTTATTTGACCACCTTCGTGTCAATTTTTTGGGCAGTATGTTTGTTTATAACAAAATATACTTTCTAGGATGTAAACCTGGTTATATTAGCTCTCCAAAACAATTTATGGATCGTAAATGATCAAGTGTGGGCGGACAACTCGTACCTTGAAATCGCATTGCTGCTGCTTTCGCACGCG
>JANAVB010000638.1:0-19437 GCA_029216955.1 Iris pallida | reverse complement strand
AATTATTTATACACAAGTGTCCAATATTGGAGGTTTTCCACATGGACACAAAACAACAAGGACACTCCTAATGGCTCCAAATGGACACGAAATGGACACAAATGGAGACACAACCATGGAAATCATTCCTATGGGTTCAAAATAATCCTATATACATGTAGGATTAAAATAGAGGGTAGATTTTACCTTCCGGGAGGTAAAATCTAAAGGAACTCCTTCCGATACGGCACCGACACGAAGGGATCTCCAAATGGACACGAACCAAAACCAAATCCTCCCAAACTTGGATAGCACCCTCTCTTCATGGAGTAGAGAAGAAATGAAGAAGATTTGGTGGAAGAAAGGATTGATTTGGAGATGAAATCAATGGAGGTTCCTCTCAAATTTGGGGAAGAACAAGAAAGAAAATTTATGGATAAAACAAATGAGGATGGCTCATCCCTATCTCCTCCTATTGTGGCCGACCAAGAAATGAATAGGTGTCCCCTATTATGTAAAGTCTAAAATACCCCCATGACTCCTATTGATTTAATTTAAAATTAGGGTTTTGGTCTAGTTTGAGTCTCTAATTAATCCAACCCAGTCATGAATATTTAGTCTAACTATACTAACTTAAATAGTCATATGTGGGCCATATCTAACTAATGAGTGGGTCCCACTAGAGTCAAAGCTATCCCGGGTCTCCGTTACAAGTCGGATTGAGTTAATATTCGAATCCGACTCAAATAACCCCAAAACAATATCATAAATAATAAAATAAAATCAAACAATTCTAAAATGAAAAAATGACCAAAATACCCCTTTTCTTGAAAACATGGGGTGACAGATTCTGGCACGCGTTTCGGTACAAAACGGGTCCAACGACGGACATTTTTGATCCAAAATTACGATTTTGCCCCTGTTCCAGAATTGTACTTTTGGACAGGCATTCTAGACATATCTTATATTCTGAACACGTTCTGGTGTTTATTTCAGCATCGAGGACGTATACGAGATTTGGCTTTTACTGCTTCACTATTCTGACGGTTCGAGCTATTGGACGTCGCTCTTTTGCACACAACCTCAGGCAAGATACCTTGCCATAATTTTACTGTTTATAAATAGTCTGCATTTTAATTACTGTATATCACTGTGTATTTATTTCTATTTTTTCTAGCTGTACCATTTTTTTTACAGTACCTGATTTTCTGCCTACTCAGTGATATTAGCTTTACTTTCCTTATTATCCTTTGATTGCATATGGACTTAGAGTTAGGGACTACCATCTGTAGTGTATCGTATATACCTCGACACAGTTGCACCACGAGTATGCGTGAGATGAGTAGCATGTAAAAATCCTTGCGTGTTGGCTGATCACCCGTGCGCATGCGTTAGGTCTAACTTTAATAGAGACATGTTAGGAGACTTAGCAGTTAGTAGAGGTACATGATCGCGGATGCGACCTAGATAGGTGCATCGGGTGGGAAGAACATTTTTTGTTGTATGGGCTTCTATTACACATTTCTTGTAACCCGGAAGCTCCTCTGGAGATACGAGTATGATGACCCCCTCAGGTTGGCCACTGTTATTTTTGAACGTCATGCTTTAGATCACTGGTGCCCAAATAGGGACTATACCAGATCCCATTTACAGCCAGGGCTCATGCGACGAAAGATTTGTTCTTAATTGCATGTTCACTTTAGTATGGTTAGAATGCCTTATTGAAGTCTTGCCACTTACTTTTATTTGTGGCATATTTTATATTCAGTATTTATATGGCATGTTGTTTATTGTATCCTGTTACGTCCCTCTGAGGACCTGGTTATGTCTCCAGGTGTGCGCTTGTGACTTTTGTATGTGTTCTAGCCAAGACCGTTATCTTCTCCATCTCATCGAAGAGGATTGCTCTTGGTTTGTCTCGCCCTTTATTCGATCATTTCCTTGTATTTTTTTTCATTTAAATTAGTTGGTAGTGGATTTGTCTCCGCCCAACTACATGTATAAATGACAAATTCTTGAGTTGACTTATATCACAAAAATGAGATTTAGTATCGTGGTTTACTGTATTTCACATCTTATGTGTACACACGAGGTTTCCAGATATTGGAGTATACTTCGTATGTATGCAGCTGGCATGGATACATACTTAGTCCCAAGTATTTTGGGACTGGGGCGTCATAATGAAACCCTACGAAACTTTGTGTGTGTTGTGTCAGTGAGTACCCCCACGTGACCACCAAATATCATGTTAAAACCTGTCGTGTCCACAGAGAAAATGGACACGGGTAGCAGGACAGTGCATGAGGTCTCGTGCACGTGTCCCCGTGTCCTAAAATAGTGTCTAAAATATCCTAAATTCTACTCAGTCGATTTGAAGTATAACATACACATAATAAGCTTTCCAAAAATATATTTTTTACAGAAATCAGAGAACAAAAGTTTCTAAAAGGCATTTCATCGAACACATTGAATAGCTCTTCGATACTCCTCCGATACACACACCAAATGGATTCGATTTGAACCTAAACTTAGCCTAGGGCTAGGAGGACCCTAAATGAATGCATCCATGGAGAGAAATCTAGAAATTACTAGGTTCAAAGGTTATTACCAATTGAGAGTTAGAATCTCAATAAAAGCTTCTAGATCTAGTCCTCTACCAAGCTCCAATGGTCAAATTTCTCCCTCTATAATAGCTAGCCAATAGAGACCTCTTCTACAGTAGGGGAGTGATTTGCAATTGATTTGGTCCAATTTGGAGTTGATTTGGAGAAAGGGGGTAAATTTGGAAAAGAACACTAAACTAGGGTTTGTAGGTTTAATGAAAGAGGCAAGGGGATATGAACATGTGTTTATATAGGGGTGGGGGTCTCTTGATGGCAGCCAAGATATAATTTTAGGGTTAGGGTTAAGTTTTATAAGGTTTGGAGTCCTCTACATACATAATTCAAGCCTTCCTAATAAAGGGGCTAAGTAAATATCTAGCCTTAAACAAATATCTACCTTTAAACTAATATCAAGATATTCCTAACCTTGTCATGATAGAAGCTTCTAATCTAATATCTAGGCACATAGATAATATCTAGGTTAGGGTAATTCTAGGTTAATCTCTAAAAACACTTAGCACATTATCACTTAATCAATATCATAATTAATTCAAAAGTCACAAAATGACCAAAATACCTTTAGCCTAAAAAGTTGTAATTAGTCATTCTAATCACATGGTTATGTCTCCATGATAATAGTTCGTCTCTAGGCTTAACAATTCTAGGGTTACACTAGTGTTTTCCATAAAAAAATGAAAGACAGGTATTACAGGAACACTGAAATTGATTGCAAACTCGCTTGTACAAAGAAAAGCCTAGATAGAAATCCTAGGAAACAATCTAAGTACAATTGTTTAGTTTTGATTCTGGGGGGTGGCGGTAGAGGCTCGGGAAAGTGCTATCAACTCTGCCTTACTCCTTGGACTATCTAACGCAGTCCTTAGTTCTTGAAGAAATTGCTTTTTTGAAGGTTGTCAGCCTTTTGCAGGGGTGTGGCACCCTACTATTTATAGAAGTATGTATGTTGAGCCACATAGATGGCCTGTGGCCACGTGGCTAATTAGCATGTGAAGATCCGCTCTTTGGCCGCCATCTGTCGATTTGTTGCGATTTTGTTGCAGCAAATCTGGGTAGTTTAAGACTTGGTCAGCCTACCCCGTGTCTTGTCGCAGGAATCATTTTGAGTCGCATGGATCTCTCAATTTTTGACCATGTGGGGCCGTATGTCACGACCCGCTCCCGAATAATCGGACACGAGTCGGACACGTCTAGCCTTCGTCGTTAGACACGACGAAGTAAGTTGTACCAATCTAGAAAAATCTAACCAGATAATCATGAACAAGTATGAAATCACAACATCTATAAACGTATCCCAGAAAGATCACCATAATCCACAAATCCATATATCATAAATGTACTAGTCATCAGGAATGAAATGTACTATAAACACTACAATAATATATAGGAGTAAAACTCAATAGTCTAAACCTGAAGCCTCTAACTAAGTCATGTCTCCATCCTGCTCAGCTAATGTCCCGGGCTTTGGCCCATATGGTAGAATGATATCCTGCAAGTACACCTGCAACATATCCAGTCAGGAGCGGAGCAAAGTACAGTTCTAGGTAATGAACAAGAACATCATGCTATGGAAATGAGTACAAGAGAACATGAACTATAAAGTACAGGAAAGGACATAAAAGTACAAGAAATAAAGTACAGGAAATATAAAGTACATGAATGTAACTATGAACCAGAAGTACAAGACATGACAAGTGCACCATGATTGAAATACAACTAGCTCTTGTGACCGGCTGGGGGTAAGCACATGAAAGTACATGAAAGCACATGAATGGTACGTCTTAGGGCCCGCGTGCACGGTGCGAGGCCTAAGCTATCTACATGAATATAGTAACCGGGGTTTGGTCACATGGCTAGTGTATTTTCCCACCCGACACAAGTAAGTACAAGAACAGGAATACAGGAGTACATGGGTACAGGATATCGTGTCATGACGTGTCACAAGAAAGGTACAAGATATGTAAATGCACAAAACCGTAGAAAAGTACTTGCCTTCCTCCGGTAATCAAGTGTAGAAAGATAGATATCTATAAGTCCTCCTGGAATAAGTACATGTTAGCTTAGGTTCTTCTTAACTATACTAGCCATTTCTTACCCTTATAAATTAGTTTAATGAACTAAGTTTATAAGTCTATATATAGCCATGCTAATGATAGAACTAAAATTAAGATGACTTCGTAATGGAGCACTATATAGATTTTATAACTAAATAACCATACAAAGGAAATGAGTAAAAGATTAGTTGTCAAAACATTTTATCAAAAAAATTAAGTCGAGTATTATTCAATTTAGCCTAACCCAGCGAGATTACATTAAAACCATAGTCCACAACAACAACCCATACTAAACCCAATCTTGGCTCTCCTAAGCTTTTACCATGTTTGCCAACTTCAGACCTATATAGATATGTATACATCCTTTACTGCCATATCACTATCTAGGTCTAAAAATACTTTAAAAAGATTAGATAAATCAACTCTGCCTCCAATATTCAACCCAATTTATACAGGGCCGAACAATATTGCCAAGAATGGACTCAGTTGGTTTAAGCCAACTCTAACAAAATACTAGCATGAAAACAACTCAATCTTAACAATATTTAAAATTATAAACAACTTCATAACCGAGCTCTTCTACTGCTGCTATTTAATACCATTTATAGCCAAACAATAGCATACTCAAACCCCATCCTACTAATACAACCCAAAATCTATATATATCTACTGTACAAAATTATATACAAGATACTCAACCCAGAATACTCATATGCAACAACAGCCTCACTCGAGTCTAAACAGGACCCCAAAGGAAGTCTATACAAAAATATACAAAATCAAAATCAAAAGAAGTATCAAAATAAAATCCCAATCCTGTCAATTGTTATACGCTATTGCTGGCTTACTGCAAAGGACACGAGCGACACCTGGCAGAGGTTGGATAGAACCACGGTTCCCATTCTTCTGAGCTACTGCACATATCCAGTCTCAATCGACTCTTCAAACATGACAACCAGATTCGGACACCATTCTAAACTGGACACGAGCTATAGTCGACACAACTGCAACTTCAATCCAAACCTCGGATACGCACCCAACTCGAACGCGAATCAACACCAATCCAGACACGAACACGACACATGAAACGAACACGGATACAATTGGAATTATGACCAAAACAACTAAGCATCAATTTCAGAAAGGAGTTCGAACAAAAAAAAATGAATGAAAAAATTACCTGGAGGAATTCTGATGTCGAAATACTGCCATAGAGAGCGGACACCGATTCTTCGTGTCCTAGACTCCTGCTGTACACACACATAAACAAATCCAAGAATACCAAAAACTGGTCATAATCCAATGATGGCTTCCAAAGTCAATTTTGAATTCAGAACCCGACCTTGCAATGCTCTATCAATTCCCAGTTGATTCGACACAATCAACAAGATTAACCGAAATGAAGTGATACCTGGAAAGTAGATCCTCTCCAAACTGATGAGACCAAGAGAAATTTGTGTCCACACTGCAACCCCGAGTTCTATGCAATCTCGATCGCCCCTTGTAGAATCCACGAATCAGCTAAACAACGAATGATCGGTTGATTAGCATAAATTGATTCCAAGAACATCATTCCAGAATTCATCCAATCCGAGGAAGAAGAGAATCAATTAGAAAAGGAAATAAATCATTCGTACGAATTGAAGTAATCCATAGAAGATCGAGTGGCTTACCAAATGGAAGTCGACCGAGTAAGGAAAATGATGAACTCAACCAGTAATTGATAGATCCTCGCATCGTCGACTCAAATCACCAGGGAAGGAGGTCTGCAACCATCACCGCTCGTCGTGGGAGAATCGCTGAGCCAAGCGACCCGCACGCCGTGCACCGCCGAGGGAGAATGACGTTCAGTCGTCGGCAAGAAATCGCCTCGCCGTAGAGATGCGCCGTCATGGAGAAGGACAACTCGTTGTCGAGTAGATCTCCTCGTCGTGGTCGCCAACCTTCAGGCGTCGGTGGAAGTCTGCACTCGCCGAGGCTCGCTACTCGGAACTGTCGAGAGATGAAATTGTCGCTAGTCGAGAAGCTCGACCTCATCGTGGGACGCTATTGCCGAGTCTGGCCGGCGGGATGGTGGCTCTCTTCGTGGCTCAGTTGCTGGTCGGCGTACGAGTCGCCGTCGTGGCCATCGCCACCGGCCAGAGAGGAAGTTAGGTCGGAAAAAATTAGGGTTTGGCCACCAAAATTTGGGGAAGGAGTTTCCCGGAAGAGAATCGAGAGGAATGAGACTGAGCTGAGCTCTTTCCCTCTCCTCAGTCGGTTAAAAGAAAATAAATGCAATTTTGCACAAACCCTCCCCCCCCGCTCTGAAAATATTTTGTATAGGTCCTTTTGTTAAAGAATTTTTTTTAGAAAAACCCTTCTTCTTTTCACTATTTCAGAAATTAGTTAAAATCAGATAGAAAAATCACATGGTGGGTACAACAAACTTTTAAATTTTTAAAAATAATTCCTGGCCTACAAATTTCCCTCCAAAAGCATAAATCAAAATATTTATCATTTAAAACTAGGCTTATTATTATTAGAAAAATATTAATTCTCTAAAAGAATGAAAGTGGAGTTACAAATCTCTCCCCCTTAAACAATTTTGTCCTCGAAATTCGAAGACCCACCAAGTAAATCTCAAAACCGCAAAAGATTTAAACACCAGTCATTTATTGAACATAGAATCTTTGAACACAAGTATACAATCAGGCAAACAAGCTAGGATAACGCTCTCGCATCTCGTCTTTGTGCTCCTACGTGGACTCTCTCGGAGAGTGGTGTCTCCACATGATTCGAAAAAGCGGTATAGTCTGGTTCTGCAGGCGCTTCTCCCTCCGATCAAGGATCTCCACTGGCTGCTCCTCGTAGGTCAAGCTCGGACCCACCTCTAGCTCTGAATAGTCCATCATATGCCTCGAATCTGGAATATAGCATCGAAGCTGGGACACGTAGAAAACGTCGTGTACTCCCTCCAAGCTAGCTGGAAGCGCTAGTCGATATGCTCCCCTCGCCAATCTGTGCCATCACGTCGAAAGGCCCGATGAATCTCGGACTAAGCTTCCTACCTCTGCCAAAACGAATAGTGCCTCTGGTCGGGGAGATTCTTCAGGAACACTCTGCTTCCAACTGCGAACTCCGGTGGCCATCTGCTGTTGTCCGCCTAGTGCTTCTGTCGATCCATGACGCTTTGAGCCTTGAGACCAAGTACACACAAGAAGTTGGAATAATACGATCAATGATCAAGAATCAAATAAGCACGCGATAGAATGAAGTTCCAATTACAACTTAGAGGAGCAAAATCATGAAGACACAACTATTAAGTACGATAAAAAAATCGATATTTTAACACAAGTGGACTAGGACAAGATAGGAAAATCATAGTCAGATAGTCATGATTTAAGGTCGAAGTTTAGACAAGACACAAACGAAGTATGGAAACAAACTCTGGCAATGTATAATTTTGAGGAATTCAATGATCTAACGATAAATGCTAAAAGGAAGTTAGCAAGGGTTGATTGAGAAAATGTACGAAATACTCAGGAGATACGGTATCAAATCAGGATAAACGTGTAAAGGATTTGTGATTCTCGAAAACCTATAATCATAGGAAAGGAACATAGTTTCTATAGTATCTGGAAACATATAGATATTTGAAATCACTTTACTCAGAATCCCTACCCCGCCAGGGTATACCTGGCTGCAGTGATCTTCGGCTCCGTGACTCAAATAACGATATGTTACCGAATATCCTATGCACTATATCTATTTTCCAACAATCATCAATGAAGCAACCCAAAAGATCATGACATGAAGAATTTAGTACAAGTCTCCATAATACTCGAAATTTATGAATGTCTGAAATCACTTCAACTTCGAGTTCCTGCCCCGCCAGTGCGCTGCTGGCTGCAGTGAACTTTCGGTCTCCGCAATCCAGATAATGGCTGCAGCGCGCAACTGTCACGCCCTAGTAGGTCATCGAATAGTCTTTCAACTTTATCCTTAGAAAATTTTAAGGAATCAAAATGAGTTTCAATAGTCCAAGTCAAGAAGATGGTGAGGTTATCTGACTATTAGAATACTAGGGTTTATTTGGTACTAAGAGACGTCAAAGGATCCAATCAGTGAGTATAAAAGGCAACCAGGGAGATTTAAAATTTCAGACAGGGAGCAAAGTTTCAAATTATGACAAAATTTCGACTGATATCTGGAATGGTAACAAGATTCCATATATGGAACATTATTTTAAAGGGATAATAGAGTCTCGAAGGATGAACTGAAGCAAGGTATCAGATAGGAGACAAGTTTCAAAATACAAAATAAATCCCATACTGAAAACAAGTTTCAATAAAATCTCGAATAACAATGAAATCCCTAGCAAAAACTTGAATTGAAAACAAATTCTCCAATAAGGTACACAATAAAAAGTAGAAAATCAAGTATCAACAAAGTCGTGAATAACGAACAAATTCTCGAATAGAAAATCTCAACGACGAAACAAGATTTTGAATAGGGAACACGGTCTCAACGAGTCGCGAGTAGGAACTGAAGTTTTAAAGTCTGGAAAATCTTGAATATGAGACTAAATCACGAACAAAACAAAGTCTCATAAATAGGAAACATGATCTTAAAATCTCAAATGGAATCAAGTTACGAAATAGGAAAAGAGAATCACTGGATGAATAGGAAACAATTATCCATGAAACAAGTGATACCTCAAATAGGGGACAAGATTAAAATAAACTGGTGATCAGAACAATTTCTCAAACAGAAAATAAGTCATGAATAAGAAAAGAATCTCATATAGGAACATGCCAAGTCCTCAGATTTGAAAGGAAATTTTCAAAGGATGTCTTGAATGGTGAATAGAAGCAAATATTGAATAAAATCAAATTCCAACAAACCCCGAATTGAAAACTGAACCTCGGGGAGAAAATAAAATTTACAAATTGTAACTAGTTCTGAATAGGAAACAAAATTCCTGAGTAGAATCTCAAAAAGAAAGCAGGGTTACGAAGAGTGGATGGAGGAGTATCAATCAATGAATAGGAAACAATTTCTTAAAATAAGTTTCGAATATCCACCAAGGTTCCAAAGTAGAAAACAAGAAGTTTCAAGAAATGGTCTAGATGCTAAAAGAAATTTAAGGAAAGACTGGATTGCTAATCAAGATACATGGTTTTTCCAACCATGCAAAAGAAATCTTCTGTCTTCATTCTATCTTCAGTATTCCTCCGGGACTGGTATCTTCAACCTTCTTCGACTGTCCTGATGTAGACTGGTCCATGCGGGTAGTGCTCTATGTGATTGCAGAATCTAGAGAGGTTGGTTCCCTTGCTGTAGTCCTGATGCTCCTGGTGCTTGTCCTTGGACGGTGCGATCAACGACCTCTGGGCAATCCTTGACTTGATGGGCAAACGATCCTTAGAACAAGTATAGCCTCCGTCTTTTGCGGCACTCCTCGAAGCGATGTCCTGGATGGCGGCAGAAAGCACCATTGGTTATTGTCTGAATCTGATGATGCGACTAAAGAAGCGATGTCTGAGTATGGCAACGCTTGCGGGTCAGGGTAGTTGCTGTCTTCGTCATAAGTCTTCATGTCTCTCATGTGCTTCAGCTTTCCGTCGCTTCCTATTGTCTGTGCTACATTCTGGATCTCCTGGCTGGTGGCTCCAATCTCCAGATGGGTCGGGTCCTCAGAAACTTGGATGATCTTCAGTGGCAGCTCCAGGTCCTCGATCTGCTCCTCGATGTAAAATATGCGCTCAGTGTCGGAGAAACCTAAAGATCCGAGAGTCTGGAAATCAGAAGTCCTTCTTGGCTCGGAGAGTGTGTACACAATCTGGCTTGGAAAAGGATGGCATGCTCTCTCTGGTTGTCAAGTAACTCTTCAAACATCTCCATCAACTATGTACTACCCATGGGGATATAGAGTGATAGAAGGTAGTGGAAGCTCGAAACCCTCTAGTGTAGGTGGATCGACTGTTCCGGTGTCGCGTGCTTTTGAACTATCTGAAAAAAAAAAAACTGTTAAAATGTCATAATTCAAAACAACAAGTGTTTATTGATATCAATATACCTGATATACCAGATATACCCTTATTTTCCATTTTTCCTATACGGTGATCAAGTTTCCCTAGTATAATCAAGTCCCCCAATAGTACGCTAAGACCTAGGTACCATTAGGATAGAATAGGCATGGGCCACCACTAAAAATATGTCACGACCCGCTCCCGAATAATCGAACATGAGTCGGACACGCCCAGCCTTCGTCGTTAGACACGACGAAGTAAGCTACCAATCTAGGGAAATCTAACCAGATAATCATGAACAAGTATGAAATCACAGCATCTATGAACGTATCCCAGAAAGATCACCATAATCTACAAATCATATATCATAATGTACTAGTCATCAGGAATGAAAAGAACTAAGAACTCTAAAACAATATCTAGGAGTAAAGCTCAACAGTCTAAACCTGAAGCCTCTAGCTAAGTCATGTCTCCATCCTGCTCATCTAAATCCCGGGCTGGCCCATATGGTAGAATGATATCCTGTAAGTACACCTGCAATATATCCAGTCAGGAGCGGAGCAAAGTACAGTTCTAGATAATTAACAAGAATATCATACTACGAAAATGAGTACAGGAGACATGAACTATAAAGTACAGGAAAGAACATAAAAGTACAGGAATGAAAGTACATGAAATAAATACAAGAAATATAAAGTACAGGAATGTAACTATGAACCAGAAGTACAAGACATAACAAGTACACCATGTTTGAAATACAACTAGCTAATGTGACCGGCTAGGTAAGCACATGAAAGCACATGAATGGTACGGCTTAGGGCCCGCGTGCACGGTACGAGGCCTAAGTTATCTACATGAATATAGTAACCGGGTTTGGTCACATGGCTAGTGTATTTCCCACCCGACACAAGTAAGTACAAGAACAGGAATATATGAGTACATGGGTATAGGATATATGTTATGATGTGTCACAAGAAAGGTACAAGATATGTAAATGCACAAAACTGTAGAAAAGTACTTGCCTTGCTCCGGATAATTACGGGTAGGAAGATAGATGTCTATAAGTCCTCCTGGAATAAGTAAGTTAGGTTAGGTTCTTCTTAACTATACTAGCCATTTCTTACCCTTATAAATTAGTTTAAAGAACTAAGTCTATATATAGCCATGATGATAGAACTAAAATTAAGATGACTTCGTAATGGAATACTATATAGATTTTATAACGAAATAATCGTACAAAGGAAATGAGTAAAAGATTAGTTGTCAAAACATTTTATCAAGAAAATAAGTCGAGTATTATTCAATTTAGCCCAACCCAGCGAGATTACACTAAAACATAGTCCACAATAACAACCCATAGTAAACCCAATCATGGCTCTCCAAGCTTTTACCATGTTTGCCAACTTCAGACTATATAGATATGTATACATCCTTTACTGCCATATCACTATCTAGGTCTAAAATACTTTAAAAATATTAGATAAATCAACTCTGCCTCCAATATTCAACCTAATTTATACAGGAACGAACAATATTTCCAAGAATGGACTCAGTTGGTTTAAGCCAACTCTAACAAAACACTAGCATGAAATCAACTTAATCTTAACAATATTTAAAATTATAAACAACTTCATAACCGAGCTCTTCTACTGCTGCTATTTAATACCATATAGCCAAACAATAGCATAATCAAACCCCATCCAAGTAGTACAACCCAAACTCAATATATATCTGCTGTACAAAATTGTATACAAGATACTCAACCAAGAATACTCATCTGCAACAACAGCCTCACTCGAGTCTAAATAGGACCCCAAAGGAAGTCTATACAAAAATATACAAAATTAAAATCAAAAGAAGTACCAAAACCAAATCCCAATCCTGTCAACTTGTACGCTATTGCTGGCTTACTACAAAGGACACGAGCGACACCAGGCAGAGGTCGATATGATCACAGTTTCCATTCTTCTGAGCTACTACATATCTAGTCTTAATCGACTCTTCAAACATGACAACCAGATTCGGATACCATTCAGAACTGGAAACGAGCTATAGCCGACACAGTTGCACGTTCAATCCAAACCTCGGATACGCACCCAACTCGAACACGAATCAACACCAATCCCGACACAAACATGACACATGAAACGAACACGGATACAATTGGAATTATGACCGAAACAACTAAGCATCAATTTCAGAAAGGAGTTCGAACAAAACAAAATGAATGGAAGAATTACCTGGAGGAATTTGATGTCGAAATACTGCCATAGAGAGCGGACATCGATTCTTCGTGTCCTAGACTCCTGCTGTACACACACATAAACAAATCCAAGAATACCAAAAACTGATCAGAATCCAGTGATGGTTTCCAAAGTCAATTCAGACTTCAGAACCCGACCTTGTAATGCCTCTCAATTCCTATTTGATTCGACACAATCAACAAGATTAACCGAAATGAAGTAATACCTGGAAAGTAGATCCTCTCCAAACTGATGAGTGCAAGAGAAATTTATGTCCACACTGTAACCTCGAGTTCTATGCAATCTCGATCGCCCCTTGTAGAATCTACGAATCAGCTAAACAATGAATGATCGGTTGATTTGCACAAACTGATTCTAAGAACATCATTCCAGAATTCATTCGATCCGAGGAAGAAGAGAATCAATTAGAAAGAAAATCAAATCATTCGTACGAATTGAAGCAATCCATAGAAGATCGAGTGTCTTACCAAATGGGAGTTGACTGAGTAAGGAAAATGACGAACTCAACGAGTAATTGATAGATCCTCGCATCGTCGACTCAAATCACCAGAGAAGGAGGTCTGCAACCGTCACCGCTCGCCGTGGGAGAATCGCTGAGATAAGCGACCCGCCACCGTGCACCGCCGAGAAAGAATGACGTTCAGTCGTCGGCGATAAATTGCCTCGTCGTAGAGATGCGCCACCATGGAGAAGGATAACTCGCTGTCGAGTAGATCTCCTCGTCGTGGTCGCCAACCTTCAGACATCGGTGGAAGTCTGCACTCACCGAGGCTCGCTGATCGAAACTGTCGAGAGATGAAATCGTCGCTCGTCGAGAAGATCGGCCTCATCATGGGACGCTGCTGCCGTGTCTGGCCGCCGGGATGGTGGCTATCTTCGTGGCTCAGTTGCTGGTCGGCGCACGAGTCACCGTCGTGGCCATCGCCACCGGCCGGAGAGGAAGTTAGGTCGGAAAGAATTAGTGTTTGGACACCAAAATTTGGGAAAGGAGTTTCCGCGAAAGAGAATCGAGAGGAATGAGACTGAGCTGAGCTCTTTCTCTCTCCTCAGTCGGTTAAAAGAAAATAAATACAATTTTGCACAAAACCCCCCCGCTCTGAAAATTTTGTATAGGTCCTTTTTGTTAAAGAATTTTTTTAGAAATACCCTTCTCCTTTTCACTATTTCAGAAATTGGTTAAAATTAGATAGAAAAATCACATGGTGGGCCCTAAAGTTTGTTACAACAAACTTTTAAATTTTTAAAAATAATTCCTGGCCTACAAATTTCCCTCCAAAAGCATAAATCAAAATATTTATCATTTAAAACTAGATTTATATTATTAGAAAAATATTAATTCTCTAAAAATAGGAAAGCGGAGTTACACCGCATGAGACTCATGCGACTTAAGTCACAAACTTCCTTAGCCCACATATAGCTTAAGGATTTAAGCCGCATAGATGTATTTTGGCCACATAGAGCTCATGCGGCTTGGATCACAATCGCCCTTGGCCGTATGAAGTTCGGAGACTTTGGGGCCGCATATGTTTGAACCGCATAAGGCTCATGCGGCTTAGGTGACACTCCTTCTGGCCGCATGAAAGCGTATCAACCCTGCTTTTGGTGACGTCTCACGTCTTACTTTTGTCAAAGTGTCAAAGCTATTATTTTTGTCAGTTTTGACAGAACTTGTCAGCTTTATCAGACGAACTGATCCTCTTGATCGTATATCTTTCTTCTGCAGCTGGTTGTCGACGGGCCGCATAAGGCATTGAATCTGTCATACGGCTTTCCTTTATGCGGTCCTGTTTGGCCCAAAGTATATATGCCATAATTTGTGATCCGCATGAACCCTATATTTTCTATGCTTCTATAAGATCCCCTTCAAAGTTTTCAAATTGCAAATTTGGAATACTTTGAATAAGAAGCATGGAGATATGTCAAGCCATAGGGAGTCTTCAAGTCACAAGGAATTATCGAGCCCCAGAGAGATCTCAAGCCGTAGGGAAATCTTGATCCGTAGGAAAATCTTGAGCCGCAGGGAGACCCCATCAACCTGCCAACTATCACTGCTGTATTTTAATTTTTTGATTCGGTTGTGTATCTCTTTTCGAGATAAAGCTGACTGTTACTAGGGATAAAGTCCCCAAATGTCAACCTTCTCTTTAATGATCTCGAGAATCGAAGAGAGGCGCTCTTCAAGATAAAGTTGACGGTTATTTAGGGATAAAGTCCCCAAACATCGTTATTATCTTTAATGATCTCGAGAATCGAAGAGGCACTTTTTAGCAACTCTATAAATATGGGTCATTCGGAGAGAGATTTTCCTTCTTCTCCTTCGACTTTATCATACTTTCTGCTATGGCTCCAAAGGCTTCCAAGTCGACTGGTGCGATGGCCGAAGGGAGGGACCTGCCTCTCCGTCGAGAGCAGCATACGCTGCTTCCATTCATCCCGACGTGTAACCCCCTCTCAAGAGTAAGGACGGTGGGAAGACGATGACTAAATTTGAATGGCCATGTCGCATATTTCATGCGCGAGCCTATCATATACTGCCTCTGTGCTTTAAGCCTGGTCGATGCATGCCCTATCTAATTTGGACCGCATGTGGTTCTGTATGATAGGGCCGCATGGGCTTGGCCACATAACCGCTGCTCATTCGAATTTGAACCGCATAAGTGCCTCGAGATTTGATCCGCATGAACACTTCATGACTGAGCCTCATAAGTGCCTCATGATTGTGCCGCATGAGCACTTTATGATCGGGCCGTATGAATACTGTATGACTTGGCCGCATAATTGCCTCATGACGGCGCCGCATAAGTACTTTATAACTGGATCGCATGAGTTTTTCATGACTAAGCCTCATAAGTGCCTCATAATTGAGCCGCATAAACATTTCATGACTGGGCCGCATAAGTGCTTCATGACTGAGCTGCATGAGTACTTCGTGAAGCCGGCCTCATGACTAGGGGCTGCATGAGTTGCATAAACTGCATAAATGCCTCATGACTGAGCCGCATGAGCACTCCATGACTGAACCGCCTAAGTGTCTCATGCATGAACTGCATGAGTTCTGTTAGGCCGCATAGCTAAGAAAAAGAGTCCTTTATTTTTATATGACTATCTTCTTTCTTTGACTTTTGTAGCATCCGCGCCAAAGGCTAAAATTATTGTGAAGGAGGGGATGCTACCCTCTTTCATCAAACAAGAGCCACCGTTTGTTAAAGAGGAGGTGATACCAAAAGTTGAGGTAAAATAATAACTAGCGTCCACAGGGGAGGGAATCACTCCCAAGATTGAGGCTGCTGTGAAGTAGGAACCCAAGTCCGAGGGTAGCAGCACTGGGAGTTCTGCCCCCCTTGCTTCCGTCGAAGACCTTAATCAAATAGATCTTTCATATACGAAATGGCTGAGAGAATGGTATATGCCTCAACGCAAGTATGATCCTTGACTGTAGGGATCCGTGGGATGCCATGTAATTGTTGTTTCCAGGAATATGACAAATAAGCGTTCGTATTTGTCTTTGTGTTTCTACCTGTCTTTAGCTGTAGTCATGCTTTACTTCTTTTGGATACCAGTATAATCCTCTACTGAAGGTATAGTCCTATAAATGTAACTGATTTTGAATAAGCAGAGTATGTTCACTCCATTTTATTTGAGGTATTTTGTGGTGCTTGTACTAGAGGGCCTAATACAGCATTTGTGTTTTTGATAAAGGACATCCCACTGGAGGATTTTTGTGGACCTATTACCTTTTGTTATCTGGAAATGCGAGCAAATAGATTTAAATATATTTTGTGGACCTACTACTCTTTGGTAAACCAATGGTGCGAGTAATAGATTAGGATAACTTTTATAGACTTATTACCATTTTTTGTGTATTGGCGATGCGAGTACTGATAATAAGTGGAGAGGAAACCAACATATTTACTCAGAGGTAATAAGAAAGTGGTAGATATGGGTCAAAACAGAACCTTCCTACTCAGAGGTAATGAGGACATGGTAGGAGTATATAGAGGTACACAGAACAACTCAGAGGTGCTATCAACGTGGAAGTTCTATGCATTAGGTGATTTGTTTTTGATGGATGGGAAAATAACTCAGAGGTAATATAGACATGGTTATTTTTTCCATTGGAGAATTTTGTGGACCTATTACCCTTTTTGTGCACTGATGGTGCGAGTAACATATTAGGACAAGTTTTATGGACCTAGTACCCTTCTGCGCACTGGTGGTGCGGGTAATAGATTTTGAGGCAAACTCTGGTAGAGAAAAGCATTTAATGTAGAAGTTCATAGATATGACTAGGAGATGAGATATGAATCCATCCGGAGCAGTCAGAGAGTAAGTTCAGTGGTACCTGAGGGTATATAACTCAATAATCTAGGAATTTGAGGTCAGAGTGTAAGTTCAGCGATACCAGGGTACATAACTCACAATCTGAGTGATAGTTGGAAGATGTGTTTAGACATAATATTTCTTGAGGAACTTGCCATTGATGGGCATCATGAGCAAGTCTCTATTTTGTTTTATGAGACGGTATGCGCCGTTGGAGAATATGGTCTCGATGATGAACGGACCCTCCCATTTAGGCTAGAATTTGTCGGGGGTCTTGTGAGTCATGACCATTGGTCTGCGAATGGCCAAGACGAGATCGCCGACTTAGAATATTCTATGTTTGACTTTCTTGTTGAAAGCCCGAAAGATGTGCGCTTGGTAGAGCACTATGCTTTGTTAAGCTTGTAAACGCTTCTCATCTAATGCTTCCAACTCTTGTAGCCGTCGGCGATAGTAATCGTCCGACGTTAAGCGGTAAGTAAGGGCCACTCGAAGTTAGGGGATCTGAGTCTCCAATGGAGGACTGCCTCGCTCCCGTAAACCAAAGAGAACGGTGTATTTCCTATAGACGTCCGAATTGTGGTGCGATATGCCCATAAGCACTCGCCAAGCTTTTCATTCCAGTCACGTTTGTTTGTAGACACGAATTTTTGAGGAGCTTGATTATGGTTTTGTTGAAAGCTTCAGCCAGACCGTTAGCCGATGGGTTATATGCTGTCGAGGCCATGTTCTGAATCTGATTCTTGTCACAAAATTGATAGAAAGCATAGCTTGCGAACTACGGACCATTGTCGTAAATAATCCTTCGGGGCAGTCCAAACGGTAGTAGATAATGTGATGTTTTATGAAGCTAATCACGTTCGATGTCTTATCCTCTGCCAGCGGAACAGCTTTCTCCTATTTGGAGAAGTAATCGGAGATTGCAAGTATGAACCGATGCCCTCTAGACGACGGCAGGGTAATTGGCCCAATGATTTCCATTCTCCATGCTTCAAATGGCCAAGAGGCCACTGTCGGATGCAAGAATTCAGATGGCAGATGTATGAAATCTGCATGGATCTGGCAAGCCTTGTACTTCTTTGCATAATCGACTGCATCTGTTACCATTGTGGGCCAGTAATAACCCATTCAACGGAGACGATCTTGCAATTTTGGGCCAAGTTGGTGAGCCCCACAAGTGTCGTCATGAGCTTCGCGTAAGGATTCTTTGGCTTCTGCATTTGATAGGCATCTTAATAGTAGTCCATCGTAGGATCGTCGATATAACATTTTTGTCTCCGTATCATAGAAGAATCTGAGGGAGCGTCTTCTGATTGAAGTTGCTTCCTTCACACTCTCCGACAGAATTCCATAGACTGCAAAGTCGATGAGCGGGCGTCTCCAGTCTTGTATGTCGTTGGTTATCTGGGTGGAGTAACTCGTATCCAGTTAAAGATTGTTCCTGGGACAGACCAGCTCATGGCCTATTATGTCGACTAGATGATGAGTATCATTTGGAAGTGCCAAGGAAGCAGCGAGACCTGCTAGGGTATCGGCTTCGATGTTCTGGAGCCTAGGAACGTGCTCTATAAAGAATCCTTCTAAGGTCATAATGTGGCAATCGCTGTTTGATAATAGGAAATCAGGTCCTCATTACGAACCTCGTATGAACCTTGGATTTGGTTAACAACCGACTACGAGTCACCATATGCTTCCAGGTACCTGATCCCAACTTCTTTTGCGAGTTGGAGTCCGATGACTAGAGCGTTATATTCGGTTACGTTGTTTGAACAAGGTTCTGTAAGAGAATATGCTCGATTGACCACCAACCCAGAGAGGGAAATTAATACTACCCCAACTCCGGCGATGATATCACCTTGTGGCCCCGTTCTTGAAGCACCGTCAAAGAACATTCGCCAAATGGCGTCATGCGAAGTCATGTTCGAGGCGACGACTTCGTCGGGAATTTTTTCATAGATTCTGGCTGTTTCTGAGCCTGGATGGGCTGCTAAGAAGTCAGCCAGGGCTTGACCTTTGATAGCCTTTTGTGGAACAAAAACTATGTTGTATGGGGATAATAGTATCACCCAGGTAGATAGACGAGAACTGAGTGCATCTGTCTTAGTCATGAGAACCCTGAGAGGATTAACTCGTGAAACAATATGGATGGTCTGCCCTGTCACATAGTGTCGTGTTTCTGAATGGC
>JANAVB010000637.1:0-35213 GCA_029216955.1 Iris pallida | reverse complement strand
CAATTTCAAACACAGGACTGTGGGTAGAAAAGGAAGATTTGAAATAAGGGCCTTTTGTACTAAGGTCCCTGTCAATCCTATATTCCCATTTGGACCCTCTGTGATATTTAAGTGAAACAAAGCTATAGAACATAAAAAATATATAAGACAATAAGGAATGGTATAAAATTAAATAAATAGAAGTAAAATTTGGTCAAGGGATTGACAAGTATGGGTGAGAACAGATCCAAGTGTGAACTATAAGGCCAATCGTGAACAAGGACTATAGGTCAATAAAGCAACTCAACTTGTATATATAATATAAAAAAAAGTACATGTCAGTAATCAATCATGAGAGACTGCATAATGAAAGGAAATGCATGTAAATAAAGCTGTAAAGAAATGCAAGGTATACTTGTCTGGTGGTAGCACGTAGAACCAACACTATCCAGTCAATCGACGAGCACAAAGGTGAAGCTCTCACAACAGTCTCCAGAGGATGAAACAGATATTACCAACGTGTTTAGAATAGTCAAATTAGCTAGGATAGTCTACCCATAATTTTAATTCTGGATACAAGGGCAAAATGGTAATTTTGGGTCAAAACGATGTCCACCGTTGGACCCGCTTTGCACCAAAAAGTGTGCTAGTATCTAGTCTCTAAAGTTAACAAACTACATGTCTACGGGTTCGATTTGATGATACAAATCCAACCATATGTCCAAAGTTGGATTCCGACGGGACGTGCACAAATTTGCCTGTTGGATCGGGTCGCGGGCCCGCCAAAATAGCATTCTGGTCGACCTTCTCAGAATCGGACCAAACATGGCATACAGGACCAAAAAAATGACACGGTCCTGTTGGCATAAGTTTTGTCTCGAGATGACAAACGTGCACAAAGTAATTGACTAGTTTGCAAAGACATGGTATCATGACTAAAATTTATATGCCACTAATCCGTGTAACTAACATGTCAAGATTCAAGTATAATCATCACTAATCATGTTATTATAGTGAATATCAATACTAAAAACCAATAAGAAATGTACTTGCCAGTGGTCCTTAACCGGTGAAATGGATAATCCCATTGAGTTAAGATTAGTCCAATTGGCTAGGATCGATATGAAGCAGTCCGGATTCGTAAAGAATATAGGAATACGATTAGTCGCGGTCAAGATTTGATGTTCGAAAAAAATTGCACAAATATATATATATATATATATATATATATATATATATGGAAACTATATGGAAACTATATATTTTTATTAGCCCAAAGTACTTTAGTTAAATACATAAAAAATTCTATGAAACAGTTTTTGGAAGTAAAACCTATTTTTTGTCGAACACACTTTTTGGGTTGGCGAAGTCGGCTACCGTTGTGGGCGGTAGATACGCCGGATCGGGTGTGTTTGCCATTAAATATCAAACACAAAAAAATTACAGAGGAATTGAAGTTGATTGCAAACTCGCTTGTACAAGAAAAAGCGTAGAAATAAATCCTAGGAAACAATCTAAGTACAATTGTTTAGTTTTGATTCTAGGGGGTGACGATAGAGGCTCGGGAAAGTGTAGCAACTCTGCCTTACTCCTTGGACTATCTGACACGGTCCTTGCTCTTAAAGAAATTGCCCTTCGTAGGTTGCCAACCTTTTCCATGGGTGTAGTACCCTGCTATTTATAGTAATATATGTTTTGAGCCGCATAGATGCCCACGTAGCCACGTGGCTACAACAGCATATAAAGACCCACTCTTTGGCCGCCAGCTAGTGACTTTTTGAGATTTTGTTGCAACAAATCTGGGTGGTTGAGACTTGGTCGGCTTGCCGCGTGTCCTACCGCAGGATACGATCAGTCTGCTTGAGTCATTTTGAGCCGCATAGGCCTTTCAGTGTTCGGCCATGCTTGGCCGCATAAGACTCATGCGGCTTGAGTCGCAGTCTCCCTTAGTCCGCATATAGCTTGGGGACTTTTAAGCCATATAGATTCTGTATTCTAGGCTGCATAAAGCTCATACGGCTCAGATTAAAGTTATTCTTGGCCGCATGAAGCACATAGATTGAGCCGCATAAGGTTCACGCGGCTCGGGTCGCAGTCCTTTTGGCCGCATAGCCATGTCCAGTCTGGTGACGTGACATTTTGTCTGATCACGTCTTATCTTCTTTTTGTCAGAGTGTCAGAGTTGTCAGAGCTGTCATAGCTGTCATTCTTGCCAATTTTGACAGAGTTTGTCAGCTTTATCAAACGGGTTGATCAGCTTGGCCGCATAATTAATATTCTTTCTCTGGCTCAAATCAGTCTGGTGAAGATGGGCCGCAGGTGGCATGCTGAGTCTATCATACGGCTCATCTTCATGCGGATCAATTTGTTCCAAAGTACAAATGCGGTCGATTGTGATCCGCATGAACCCCATATTTTCTATGCTTCTACAAGACCCCCTTCAAAGTTTTCAAATTGCAAATTTGGAATACTTGGAATAAGAAGCTTGGACATATGTCAAGCCGCAGGAAATCTTCGAGTCAGGATAGACGTTGTGCCGCAGGGACGTTTTGAGCCGCAGGGACATTTTTGAGCCGCATGTAGATCTTGTGCCGCAGGGAGATCCCATCCATACTGCCAGCTGTCACTGCTACATTTAATGTATTAATTTCGTTTTGTATTTGGGCGCTTTTTTCGAGATAAAGCTGACGGTTACTAAGGATAAAATCCCCAAACGTCATTATTATCTTTAATGGATATAAGAATCGAAGCGGCGATGACGGTTATTAAGGATAAAAATCTCCAAGTGTCATCATTATCTTTAATGTCACAATAACCGATGCGACGTTCATCTTTTTCTACTTTGAAGAGCTATAAATATGGGCCATACGGAGAGAGTTTTTCTTTCAACTTTTTCTTCCTTCGTCTTCATCATCTTCATCATCCTTTCTGTCCCGGTTAGCCATGGCTCCGAAAGCTTCTAAGTCGACTGGTGCTACGGCCAAAGGGAAGGGACTTGCCTCTCCGTCGAGAGCTGCGGACTCTCCTTCCGTTCATACTGACGTGCAACCCCCTGTTAAGGGTAAGGACGGTGGAAAAATGATGACTTAAATTTAAACGGCCATATCGCATATTTTATGCACAAGCCTGTCATATATTGCCTCTATGTATAGGCATCATCGATGCGTGCCCCATCTCTTCAGTCTGTATATATTCTGTATGATGGGGCCACATGGGCTGAGCCGCCTAAGCGTTACTGACCCTCATGGATGCCTCATAACTGAGCCGCATGAGCACGACATGGCTAAACCGCATGGATGCCTCGTGACCGAGCTGCATGTACATCTCATAACTGATCCGCATAAGTGCCTTAAGACTGAGCCGCATGCATCTCATGTTTTTAAGCTACATGCGTATCCCTCATAACTAGGCCGCATAGGGTCCGTTTAGCTAGACCGTATAGCTGAAAAGGAGCCTATTCACTTTCTTTCTTTGATTTTTGCAGCATCCATGCCGAAGGCTGAGACCATTGTGAAGGAAGAGATGCCGCCTCCTCTCATCAAACAAGAGTCACCGTTTATTAAGGAGGAGGTGATACCAAAAGTTGAGGTAAAAGAAGAGCTGGCGTCCATCGGGGAGGGAATTACTCCAAGATTGAAGCTGTTGTAAAAGAGGAGCCCAAGTCTGAGGGTAGTAGCACTGGGAGTTCTGACCCTCCTGCCCCCGCCGAGGACCTTAATCAAATAGATCCTTCATATGCGAAATGGTTGAGGGAATGGTATATGCCTCAACACACCTAGGATCCGTGGGTTCCCATAAATGTTCGTATTTCGTCTTGGTGTTTCTGTCTGTCTTTAGCTGTAGTTTATGTTTTGCTTCTTTTGGACATCGATGTAATCCTTTATTTCCTGTCTTAATGAAGAAATGAGGAACTTTTTAGGATGTTCACTCTTGTGACGAATCTGTGATTTTTACTGGAGATGTGATCCTATGAATGTAACAGATTTTGACTAAACAGAATACATTCATTCCATTCTGCTTGTGGTATCTGTGGTGCTTGTACTAGAGGGCCTAATACAGCATTTTTGTTAGATAGAGGATATCCCACTGGGGGACTTTTTGTGGACCTATTGCCCTTTTGTGCATCTAGAAATACGAGCAAATAGATTTGAATGATATTTTCTGGACCTACTACTCTTTGGTACACCGATGGTGCGAGTAATAGATTAAGATAACTTCTGTGGACCTATTACCCTTTTGCGCATTGGTGGTACGGGTAATAGATTTGAAACAAAACCCAATAGAGGTAATATGGACGTGATAGGTTTTGTGGTCTTAACACAATGTCTTTTATCCCGAGTTGGGTACAGGTGTTAAGTTGGGAGACTATCGGTATCAGAGGTAATATGGACGTGACACACAATAATCAGGCATAATCTTTGGTGGACCTATTACTCTTCTGCACATTGGTGGTGCGAGTAATAGATTTTGAGACAAAATCCAACAGAGGTAATATGGACATGATAGGTTTTGTGGTCTTATGGACCTATTATCAAATCGTGCTATGAGCGTCATCTTCAGAGATCACTTGTGTAAGACGGTGGAGTGTTACGTTGACGACATCGCCGTCAAAAGCCGCTCCAAGGGTGATCTTACACGATTTGATAACAGTGTTCGACCTTATGTGAGTGCACAATCTGAAGATAAATTCCACCAAATCCTTCCTGGGTATGTCCAGCGGAAAGTTCTTAGGCTTTGTCATTACTTCCCGGGGCATTCACATAGACCCCGATAAGACAAAGGCAATCCTGGAGATGAGTCCACCGAGGAACCTCCGTGAACTCCGCGATCTTAGAAAAGACTAGCCTACATCAGGAGGTTCATATCTAACCTCTCAGGGCTATGTCAACCCTTCACACAACTCATGAAGAAAGGCATCTCTTTTATATGGAATGAAGAATGTCAACGCGCCTTTGATGACATTAAGAAATACATGTCGAATCCGCCGGTTCTGGTAGCCCCAGTTACCGGAAAGCCTTTCATGCTCTATGTACGAGCAATGGAATACTCCCTCGGTGCCTTGCTAGCACAGAACAATGATGCAGGGCACGAATAAGCCATATATTATCTCAGCCAAATGATGGTGGGGCCGGAGCATAGGTACACCGCAGTGGAGAAGGAATGCCTTGCCTTGGTGTTCGCCATTCAGAAAACACGACACTATGTGTCAGGACAGACCATCTATGTAGTCTCGCAAGTTAATCCCCTTAGGGTTCTTATAACCAAGCCAGGCACACTCAGTTCTCGTCTAGACACATGGGCGATACTGTTATCCTCCTACGACATGGTCTTCGTTCCGCAGAAGGCTGTCAAAGGTCAAGCCTTGGCCGACTTTCTAGCAGCCCATCCAGGCTCAGAAACAGCCAGAATCTATGAAGAAATCCCAGATAAAGTCGTTGACTCAAACATGACTTCACATGATGACGTTTGGCTAATGTTCTTCGATGGTACTTCAAGAACAGGGCCACAAGGTGATATCGTCGCTGGAGTCGGGGTATTATTAATTTCTCCATCTGGGTTGGTAGTCAATCGGGCATGTTCTCTCACAGAACCTTGTTCAAACAATGTAGCCGAATATAATGCTCTGGTCATCGGACTCTGACTCGCAAAAGAGGTAGGGGTCAAATACCTGGAAGCGTATGGCGACTCACAGCTGATTGTTAATCAAATCCGAGGCTCGTACGAGCTTCGTAATGCGGACCTGATTCCCTATCATCAGACAGTAATTGCCATCATTGCAACCATGAAGGGGTTCTTTATAGAACATGTTCCTAGGCTCTAGAATTTTGAAGCCGATGCCCTAACAGGTCTCATCGCTTCTTTGGCGATTTCAAATTATGCTCATCATCGAGTCGACGTGATAGGCCATAAGTTAGTCTGTCCCAAAATAACATTCAACTGGATATGAGTTACTCCGCCCAGATAACTAATGACGTGTAAGACTGGATACTCCCATTCATCGACTTTGCAGCCTACGAGATCCTGTCTGAGAATATGAAAGAAGCAACTTCAATCAGAAGGCGTTCTCTCAGATTCTTTTACGACACCGAAACAAAAATGTTATATCGACGATCTTACGACGGACTACTACTAAGATGTCTGTCAAACACAGAAGCCAAAGAAGCCTTACGCGAGGCTCATGATGGCGTGTGCGAGGCTCACCAATCGGGCCCGAAGTTGCAGGACCGTCTACGTCGGATGGGTTACTACTGGTCTACAATGGTAGCAGATACAGTCGACTATGCAAAGAAGTGTAAGGCTTGTCAGATCCACGCAGATTTCATACATCTGCCATCCGAATTCTTGCACCCAACGGTGGCCTCTTGGTCATTTGAAGCATGGGGAATGGACATCATTGGCCCAATCACCCCGCCGTCTTCCAAAGGGCACCGGTTTATACTTGCAATCACCGATTACTTCTCCAAGTAGGCGAAAGCTGTCCCGCTAGCAGAGGTAAAGACGTCAAACGTGATCAGTTTCATAAAACATCACATCATTTACCGTTTTGGACTGCCACGGAGGATCATTCATGACAATGGTCCGCAGTTCGCAAGCCATGCCTTCTATCGATTCTGTGACAAGAATCGGATTCATAATGTGGCTTCAATGGCCTATAACCCATCAGCTAATGGTCTGGCTGAAGCCTTTAACAAGAACATAATCAAGCTTCTCAAGAAGTTCGTGTGTTCAAACAAGCGCGACTGGAATGAAAAGTGGGCGAATGCTTATGGGCGTACCGTACTACGAGTCAGACGGCTATAGGAAATACACCGTTCTCTCTGGTGTACAGAAGCGAGGCAGTTCTCCCATTGGAGACTCAAATCCCCTCGCTTCGTGTGGCCCATACTTACCGGTTGACATCGGACGATAACTACCGCCGACGGCTACAAGAATTGGAAGCTTTAGACGAGAAGCGCTTGCAAGCTCAACAAAGCATCGAGCTCTATCAAGCACGCATCTTTCGAGCCTTCAATAAGAAAGTCAAGCAGAGGACATTCCAAATAGGCGATCTCGTCTTGGCCGTTCGTAGATCGATGGTCATGACTCTCAAAACCACTGGCAAATTCCAGCCTAAATGGGAGGGTCCATTCGTCATCGAGACCGTTTTCTCCAACGGCGCATACCGACTCGCGAAGTAGAGTGGTGACTTGCTCATGATGCCCATAAATGGCAAATTCATAAAGAAATACTATGTCTAAGGATATGCTGGTACTTTCTCAAACCACCAAATATCCCAGATCATCGAGTTATGTACACCATGTACCTCTGAACTCACACTCTATTTTTCACATCACATCTCCCTGGGTGGAAAGTCATGTATGCTGATGCCTCTGAACTCCCACTCTAATGCTTTATCCCACAGGAGTCTGCCCAGTGTACCATTATCTCTGAACAATCTTCCTTACATGATTATCGTATATCACGTCTATATTACCTCTGATATCGATAGTCTTCCGACTTAACATCTGTACCCAATCCGGGATAAAAGACATGGTGTTAAGATGACGCTCATAGCACGTTGATATGAGCACCGTCTTGCACAAGTGATCTCTGAAGATGACGCTCATAGCACGTTGATATGAGCACCGACGTTCTTCAGGACGAAGGGCATGACTATGTAACAGTACACACCGATCGGTGTTCAGAATGACGTATGCTTCTCATCGTCATGAGACATTTTGATATGATTGTATCCTGAAAAGCCATCATTAAAGGACATGCGCTCGAAGCCATACGTATTATCGATCATTATGTCGATGATGGGAAGAGAGAATTCATCCTTAGGACATGTCGCATTCAGACTGCGAAAGTCAATACAGATTCATATCTTTCCATTCTAATTGACAACTGGAACTATATTAGCTATCCAGTCTTGGTGTTTCTCCTTACGGATGAAACCACTAGCTATAAGCTTATTTACTTTCGCTTCGATGGAGTTCATGATGTATGGACAGAACTGTCGTTGCTGTTGTTTGACTGGTTTTACGTCCGGATAAATATTGAGCTTATGAAGTGCGATCTCGGGGTTTAGCTCTGGCATGTCTTCATAGCTCCAGGCAAAAATGTCGATGTACTCTCTGATGAATTGCAACAACAATTCCCGCTCGCCGTCCGTCAGGCTTTTACTGACGAAGATTGGCTTTGGAGAGGATTCATCACCGAGGTTAACTTGCATGACCTCATCTTCAGTAGGAGGGTCATGTAGTTCAAAGCGCTTCTTCCATTGTGCATCAAGTTGTTGGGCCCAGGGCTCCAATTTAAGAGGTTCGAGTAAATCTTTGTCTTCCTCCTCAATATCAGCGGATGCCATATTGACAGATAATGTCTGCCTGAATATATCTACAATGTTGTCATCGGAATCTTATATAGGTGATTCGGTTGAGTGAGAGTGTCACTCGCATTCCTCATCGAAGCTCTCGGACGTTGTTGCTGGTGTAACATAACCGAAGCTGCATTTGGACTTGCCGTAATAATCCCGAGGTTTTCCAGATGAGGTTGACAGCTGTAGAGGTGATCGCCGACCGTTGCCGTAATTCAGACCTGGGGTAGCCTCCATGTCATACCCTTGCTTTTGCATGAAGTACTTGGCTTGAGGACTATACAGGTAGAGTGGTAATCTTCCAGCATCGGGTTCGAGATCAAACTCTTGAGGCATGAAAGGTTGAGGACCTTCTTTCCGGCCGAAGATGGTCGTGTGACCCCCTTCTCTTCTGCCTGGGACTAGAAAGTAGGCACCTCAAATGAGAGTAAGCCGGTTTGCGGTATGGACGGTTGTCACCTGTGTGTGCAGGTCGATGTCCCGATCGTATCCCATAATATACATCAAATTAAGTTTATTACACTCGGGATAGTTCAACGGCAGCCTCTTATTGATGAAATAAGGAATTTTGTCCACAGGGATTACATCATCAGGAGAGGGACTATCCACCTTTGCAACCAGATACTTTACGAGTTCTGCATCCTCTTCAGCTACCCCCTGCGTGACCGGGGGTTGAGAGGCTGTCTTCGGCAACTTGAACACCAAGGGTTCAGCTTGTGGCATTGGCTTTCCTGAGGGTCTCGGATCAACACTTGGTTGCCGACTTGTCTTGGAAAGATGGATAACCATCGGCTCGGCAGAGGACTTCGTGTCTTCCGATTGCTTTTGACTGGATCTTGGCAATCGGATCACCATCGGCTCCCCAGAGGGTCTCGCAACTTCCGGTCACCTTTGATTGGATTTTGGCAATCGGATTACCGTCGGCCCTATGACGGGCTTTGGCTCTTAGCTGGACCTTGGGAGTCGGATGACCATCGGTTCCGACTGTGCAGCTGGGGCGGAAGAACCAGGCACCTCTTTATGCAAAGTTGTGACAAGGGGTACAGCTTTGCCCGGTTTACGGGCCTGAAGATGAATTCTCAAGGGTTCCTCTGGCCCTGTGATGACCTCTAGTTCGTCAATTATGTGCTTCTTAGACTCTTCATATAGACAGGCCTCCGAAGAGTAATAAGACTCAACCCCTTTGAAGGGATCGATATCGACGAATTCAGTCTTCATGATGCCGTGCTTACTGACATACTTGAAGCACTGGTGGAGTATGGATGGCACGATCATGTAGTCATGTATCCACGGACGCCCCATGAGGATATTATAGGATGTATCGGCATCTATGACGTAGCAGGTAACCTCTGTCCTCAGGTCGCCAATCTGACATTTCAATCAGATCTTTCCTAAGGGATAGCTCCTTTCCGAGTTGAAACTGCTAATGGCAGTGTTGGTCGCCGCTTGCTGGTGCGTAGGGATGCCGAGGACTTGAAGCAAGCTTTTCGGGATGATGCTTATCGACGAGCCAGGATCGATATTCATCTAATCCACCTTGATGTCGCCTATGTATCCCATGTAGTACAAGGGGCGATCATGCAAGTTGGTATTGATCAACATGTCCTGTGGGGTGAATACGATGTTGGGCATTACATTCGCACAGTTGCTACCCTAGAGATCTGCCTACGAGTCTTCTCCTGTAGGTTTGACCTGGGCTAAGTAAGCGTCAGCATTCTGGAGCGCTTCGCTCAATACGACACGAAGATCCTTGGATAGCCTTAGGAGCTCGTATAATGACAACTTTGTCGGCGTATTAGCCAATTGTGCTAATATGTCAAAGTTGTAAGGCCTCTCCAGCCCTTAAGATACATCTTTACAGAGCGGCCTGTCGAAGCGGGCTTCTTTCGGCTTGGCCCTGTCTGTCGATGGAGACTGAGATGGCCCCGGAACATCAATGGCAGACAGCGTTACCGGTTGAGGGTCCTCGACTGAACTACCCAGAGTGGGCTGGACTTGTGCCCCAGATCGGGTAACAACAGCCGCCGCCCCCTCAGCTTCGGCTGAAATTGTATGGCAGGATCTGGACTTCCTGCCCTTCTTTTCGTTGGCTGGAGATGACACCGCCTGGGTAACTTCGGGCACTAAGTCTGTGTGCACCCACATGACCTCTCATCGTGACGTGGTGAGAGGTACCATGCCAGTCGTCTGGTCCCGGACGGGAAGATTATAAGTAACCTCCATCGTTGCCCGGGGGATAGGTATTACCCTGTCTTGAGTACTTGTTGGAAGGAAGTCGTCGAACTGAATTAACACCATGTTCGTCGCCACGGTAACCTCTTCAAATTCTAGCGACAGAGCTTTGGAGTCGATAAGACACTGGATGTACCACTTTAAGTTAAAGCAGTCATGAGTGGCATGATGAATATAGCGGTAGAAATGGCAGTATTTTGGGTCTTACATCTCCGCCGCTCGAGGATCGTGCCTTGGTGGAGGGAGTTGAATCCTGTCCCCTTGTAAGAGCATGTCGAAGATAGGCTTGACATGACTATCTTCGAATGAGTAATTCACCTTGGGCCACTAAGCTTCTGCCTGCTTTTGTTCAGGCTTCTTGGTCGAACCGACGACCATAGCCTGTTTGCCTTTATTGTCCCGATTATTAGAGGGGCCGTCAGTGTTGTTGTTATTGGAGGTGGTACCAGGATGTTTGTTTTTGACCTGTCCATCCGGGATGTGTAATTCCAGCAGGCGAGCCTTCTTTAACTTCGCCTCCATATTGGTGGTACTTATGATGAAGGTCGTCCAATCCCTGAACTGATCTTCACCCATCCAGAGGCTGATTGCGGGGAGTAACTTCTTCTGGCAAATTTCAATCAAGGAGCTTTTAGGATTGCCTTGGGGCAATCTCATTGCAGTTTGGCAAAACTGCTCGAAATAGTTCCTTGTTGGCTCCTTCTCCCCTTGAACGACATCCATGAGGTATGACATTGTCACATCATGTCCCACTTCGTTGAATCTTTCTAGGAACATGTGCTTGAAGCCGTCAAAAGAATGGATGCAGTTGTTCGGAAGGTTGCGGTACTAGTCGAACGCGATTCCCTCCATTGCTCCGATAAACAATCGTGTGAGGATGGCGTCGCTATTCGGCAAATGGTCGGTTGTGACCTCAAAATAAGTCATGTACCGACTAGCAGAGGTCTTTCCGTTATACGAATCAATATGAAACGGTTTGTACCGTGGCGGAAAAGGAACATCTCCCCACGCAGCGGGATTCGGCTGCCGTATTCTGAGGTTCCGGGAGGAGTCTCGGGCATTGAACATTGCTCGAAGCTTCTGGACCTCCTTCCTTGCCTCCCTGGCTTCGTCTGCAGCTGAAGGAGAGGATGCCCCTAGAGGATTATCACCCAAAGGAGGAGCTGTCGTGTTGGAATCTACGTTGATTGTGGGTCCCAAGCTTGTTTGTCCTGGCGTCCTTGCTGGTTGGGTCGGCAAGGCGGCTTTAATTTTGTCTACTGACTTGACCAAGGACAGGAGCATGGCTTCAAGTACTTCTAGACGTTGTCGGTCAGTAGGTGCTTTATGATCATCGTCGGCCATAAAGACTATCCGTACGTGGGTAGACATGGAAGGGATCGTAGCAGAGGTACTCTTTGTGTCGTACCCTTGTACCAAAAAATCGTCGGAGAATATCGGAACGTTTTCCTCCTCGAACTCGGAAGGGGTGCTACCCCCAGTACAGGAAGCCACGTCGTCTTGGCGAAGGCGGTCATCCTCAGGGACGTCCACGTCTGTTGCACAATTCCAGTGGATCGCTACCCCCTGTGTATGCTCTTGGAATACCGGGTTGTCACATACTTTGAGAGGACTGCTGCCTCCGACCTCATCTACCTCCAGGGAGGTCAAGGATGTACCCCCAAGTGTTGGGAGGTCATTTCTGGATCGAGTGCCTAGATAGACACCCTCTGTGGCTATCAGTGGTAATCCTCCAAATGAGAGTTTCCTTACAGTGCTGGCTGAGATTGGCGGGCAGGAAGAGCTTGTCTTCTTTTCCTCCCTTGCCAGAAAGAACCTTCCGAGTTGAATTAGAGAAGGCGAAGGAAAATTTCTCGTCTCCCAGAATTTGCACCTATTCCTCAAGTTGCTGTCGGAAAGGTGCTTGCTGGTGTAGTCGTTGGAAAACGGACTGTCGACCTTTAGGTGTTGCTGACTTGTCATAGCAACAGTTGATGATGACCTGGGTGCAACGACACCCTGAAAAGGGCTCATAACATGCCAAGGTTGCTTCTTTCTCCTTGCGTTTGTGAGTAATCAACTCTCGCAAGTCGATAGCAGACTGATCTACCTTTGCATCCAATTTGTGGACTCGGGTATCCCGAGCACACGGGTACTTAGGTATCATGTTTGCTCCCTGATCTGAGGCTAGTAAAATTACTTGCTCTCGATCGTTGGAGGGAGACTTTTGAGACCCACCCTGTTCGTTAGCCCTAGGGGACTAGACGCGGGTGGTTCTGTACAAATTTCCATCAGGGGCCCGTATAACAGTTAACGGTGCCCGCTGACGGTCAGCAACTTGGACAGTTGACTGGGCCTATTGGGCCCGTACTGCCCTAGACTTCTTCAATTTAGCACCTGACGGCACATAATAAGAAGAGTCCAGATTGGAATATCCCACATTCTCAATGGGCCGCATAGAGTCGAGCCCACATTAGAGACGGTCGAACACAGAGCTTCTGACAGGGCCGCATGAGACACTCTGTCTATGGCCAGGATTGGCTACCGCATGGGCCATTTTCCTGCGGCCGAAGTTGGCTTCCGCATGGGCGATCTACCTGTGGCCAGAGTTGGCTGTCGCATGGGCGATCTGTCTTCGGCCAGAGTTGGCTGTCGCATAGGCCATTTGCCTGCGGCCAGAGTCAGCTGCTGCATGAGTCATCTGCCTATCTCTCTTATGCGGCCTCTTTATCGTCCGTATGGATTTCCCCTGTGCCCCCAAAAACTTAGCATCGTAGTGTTTTTCTTTGCTGGATTTGGGGACAGTGGGGTGCTCTATGGTCGAAAGCAAGGCCGCAGGAAAGTCTTGATCACCGTCTTGGGCTGCAGAAGGAGCTTCTTCGAGAACCTGGTCGGTGGCAACAGTTTTGCGCTTCGACATCCTATGGGTTCTCTTTGAGTTGGCTCGCTTCTGCGATGGGCTGGCGCTCCCTTCAGAGAGAATTTCTTCGAATGCTCGTTGGTCAAATCGAACCACGAGTATTTGCTGCATGGAGCCGAGCTTGGACGCGTCAGATTGCATCACCAACTTCTCATCAGAAGAGAAGGATGTCCCCAGCAGAGTCGCCATCGTGTTTACCATTAAATATCAAGCACAACAAAATTACAGAAGAATTGAACTTGATTACAAACTCGCTTGTACAAGAGAAAGCCTAAAAAGAAATCCTAGGAAACAATCTAAGTACAATTGTTTAGTTTTGATTCTGGGGGTGACGATAGAGGCTCGGGAAAGTGTAGCAACTCTGCCTTACTCCTTGGACTATCTGACACGGTCCTTTCTCTTGTAGAAATTACCCTTCGTAGGTTGCCAGCCTTTTGCATGGGTGTAGTACCCTGCTATTTATAGTGATATATGTTTTGAGCCGCATAGATGGCCACGTGGCAACAACAACACATAAAGACCCGCTCTTTGGCCGCCAGCTGGTGACTTGTTGAGATTTGGTTGCAATAAATCTGGGTGGTTGTGACTTGGTCAGCTTGCCACGTGTCCTATCGCAGGATAGGAACAGCCTGCTTGAGTCATTTTGAGTCGCATAGGCCTTTCAGTATTCGGCCATGCTGGGCCGCATAAGACTCATGCAGCTTGAGTTGCAGTCTCCCTTAGTCTGCATATAGCTTGGGGACTTTTGAGCTGCATAGATTCTGTATTCTGGGCCGTATAAAGCTCATGCGGCTCAGATTACAGTTACTCTTGGCCGCATGAAGCACATATATTGAGCCGCAGAAGGTCCATGCGGCTCGGGTCGCAGTCCTTTTGGCCGCATGGCTACGTCCAGTCTGGTGACATGACATTTTGTCTGATCACGTCTTATCTTCTTTTTGTCAGAGTGTCATAGCTGTCAGTTTTGCCAATTTTGACAGAGTTTGTCAGCTTTATCAAACGGGTTGATCAGCGTGGCCGCATAATTAATATTCTTTCTGCGGCTCAAATCAGTCTGGTGAAGATCGGCCGCAGGTGGCATGTTGAGTCTATCATGCGGCTCTTCTTCATACGGATAAATTTGTTCCAATGTACTCATGCGGTCGGTTGTGATCCGCATGAACCCCATATTTTCTATGCTTCTACAGGGTGTGGTCAGGCGGCGTGGGAGGCTCGGCCGCGGAAAGATGAGGAGGTTGGCGAGGGTGGTCACTGGTTATGGGGGGTCGTGGTGGCTGTAAAGAGGCAAAGGGGCCATAGGTGCTGGGATGCGGTGGGTGGCCGGAGGCTAGCTAGGGTTAGGGCTATATTTTGTAATTGATTGTATCCGTGTTGTTTCCTACATGACAAAGAATAGGGTTGTGGAGGATGGGTGTCCGTTATGTCGGACACGAAAGGGGAAGACTGTAAATGTAAAAGATGAATAACAAAAAAGGTGGTGGTGATCACAGACACGATGCACAGCACGATGATGATGGTGGAAAATTGGCTCTGGTTGAGATGGTTAGGGATTTGTGGTAAAAAGCAAGGGAAAGCCTCCTTAAATTGATGGAAGATTCCTAGACCGATAAGGAGCACAATTTCTAATGGATAATCTTCCCCTTTAATTTAAAATCAAATAAACATTTAAAACCCAATTAATCTAATCATAATCATTTAGTAGATAATAAATTTAATTTAAATCAGCATTTTAATATTATCAAATAATTTCAAGCATACAAAATCAAATATTAAATACTTATTAAAAAATATTATATGCCATCAAGATAATTTAAAATATATGTTTATAAATCTAAATCTCTATTAAAAATAGCGGGACAAATCTTTTTATGGTTCAAATATATATTATTATTATTATAATAATTTTAAATAAAATGATATGTAGGAAATCTAAAATGGTATCCAACTTCCCTTATAATTCCAACAATACAATTCAATAAAATATTTTTATTAAATAAATTAGTACTTTGCAAACATGTAGTTTTTAAACTAGTTTTTGATAACATAAATAATCACAAAGGATCTTTCACAAAGTTTGGACGAAAAATTACTTTTAAACACAATAGTTAAAATAAAATAAATAATAAAAAATTATTATTTGAAAATTCGGGAAGAGGGGTTACAAATCTACCCACCTTAGAAAAAATTTGTCCTCGAAATTAAAGGACTACTAAGATATACGTGCTTGGTTTATCAGCAAAAATATAGTTAAAAATTTTTATAAAAAAATATTGATCAAATAGAAGAAAGAACGGGAAAGAAAAAAAATTCTTTAATAAGGACATTGATCAACTATGGTGGAAATGAAAGAAGTAGTTAGATAGGACTTGGTGTTGGAATCTTAGGCTATGGTCTTAAGTCCTAAAAGTTCTAAAATGTTTTCTAAAATTCAATAGATGAGAGACGTATAATAGATTATGAACAAAGACATACAAACTTTTAGATAAGTAGAAAAAATACGATCAGCAGATACTGTTTAGAGGAGTCTCCCATATACGACACCTAATTTATCATCCATTAATCCTTATAAGTTCATACCCTCAATAATATCTCCAAATATTCTTCAATCGTAAAAATTAAATCTTTATTCAATACTTATTGTACATAAATTTTAACCTCAGGAAAAGTCTTTTCAATTTCAAATACTAAATTTTTAAATCTATAACTCAATTTTCTCAAAATTTCAATCATTAAATTTAAATCAATAATTCGATCCTTACCATAATCTTCAAGATTGTGACCTAAAACGGTCAATATGGACTTATCGAATGTTCAACTATTCATTCAAATTGGTATTTATCCTCAAAATTTAAACTCCACAAAATTTAATTCTTCCAATATATTTTAAATATTAAATCCACTTTTGTCCAAAAATTTAAAATCTTCAAAAAATTTAAACACTTCAAAATTTAAACTTAAACCTATTTTGTCACAATCTTCTCAAAATTTTAAATTTAATAAATCTACAAAAATTTCCATGATCTTATTTATCATTAATTAAGTTAAAATTAATTTCTTTGAAAATTTAAAATTCAACCTTATCAATAAATTATCAAACCATATAGGAATTTAAATCTCACGACACCAAAGGCTAACAATTTTTATCTTTAACAGTTGGTTAACTTCAAAGAATCAATTCATCAATCAAGAACTCTACCCACCTTTGATTATAGTCATTCTACCAAAATGCAATATCATCACATAAAATATTTCAAATTCATCAAATGGTGTATCTCAAAATTTAACGTATATCACTACCTTAATCATGTAGCCTATGTAACAACTTTAACTACACAAGTAATCGAATCGAAATAAATCTATGGGTTGCCCACGGGGTACCTAGTCCAAAGCCTAGTCATTTTCCAAAAATTAAATCAACCTAATTGTGACTGAGCATCATAGTCACAGGCTCGCAGCAGAACGACTAATATGGTACTACCATGAGTTCACATAATTATTGCGAAGACTGACCTGCATAGGCCACCAAAAAAACTTATGACGACCCGCATCCGTTTTTCAGATACGAGTGCGTGTCTAAGTCTAGCCTACACTGCAGTATTGGCAGTAGAATGCTGTATAGACCTCAATGATCAAAGTCACAATATTTTCTCATAATTAATTTCTTTGTTCATTCACAATACTAAATCAAATTATAATATTCAAAGATTACATTTGAATATAAATACAAGATCTCATTGTTACAAAATAACTCATTAAACTTTCTAATCAAATCTATCTAATAGTCTCTAGAACCGTTCTTTTAAATATACCCATATCCCTCACAAGGATCCAGTGCATAGAGTAGCAAGCGACTAATCTGAAAAATAAATTTTTAGCTATGAATAGAACGAGTACAATTCAAGCATGCAATTCCAAGTATATGATAACGACTATAAAAATAGTAAATAATCATGGCATACATGATGAAATAAAAAAAAACTTGTAAAATATGGCATGGAAAGTAAAGTGGAATAGTTAACATGAACTACAAAGACAAGTAAGCCTGGCAAAGGAAAACATAACCATCTAAGTGATTTGAAGCTCACTTTTTAATATGTGATCGAGCTGGGACACTACACCGCACGATCTACATAGGATTTGCATCCTCAGGGTCTACATAGCATGATATATAAAATAAAGTACGGTCTACAGGTCTAATCACATATTTACTTAGTACTTCCCCGCCCGACTACTATACATGGATCTAGTCACGACAACGGGTCACAAAATACGGTAATGCAAGTATGATGATCATGAGCAACACGACAAAATATGAAGACATGGTATCATGACTAAAATTCATATGCCACTAATCCGTGTAACTAACATGTCAAGAATCAAGTATAATCACCACTAATCATGCAATTATAGTGAATATCAATACTAAAAACAAACAAGAAATATACTCGCCTGTGGTCCTTAGCTGGAAAAATGGATAATCCCATTGAGTTCAGATTAGTCCAATTGGCTAGGATCGATATGAAGCAGTCCGGATTCGCAAGGAAGATAGGAATACGATTAGTCGCGATCAAGATTAGATGTTCGAAGAAAATTGCACAAATAAATACATATATATATTTTTGGAAATTTATTTAATATATTTGGAAACTATATATTTTTATTAGCCCAAAATACTTTAGATAAATACATAAAAAGTTCTAGGAAACAGTTTTTAGGAGTAAAACCTATTTTCTATCAAATACACTTTTGGATCAAAACTATATTTTAAAATACTTAAAAAAAATATAGCAATATATTTAAATGTAACATTTTGTTACCAAATTATTTTAGAAAAATTATTTATTTAAAGAAATAATATATTATTTTATTTTATTTTATTTTTAAAATACTAATTTTATAGTAAATATAATATATAATAGTATATATGCTACTATAAATACTTATACTAGATATAATATGCTGTAAAGAATAAAATACTTTAATAACCAATCATAATTACCGGAGCACGTGCGTGCGTGGCATTGGACTCGCCTAGAGAAGGTGGATCCAGTCGGTGCGGTAAGTCGGCAAATTTGGTGAGATTTTGTGATCGTAGGGTTGGGTGAGTGGGGGTGTTCGTGGTGACCGATAGCGGTGGAAGGTGACTGACATGCGCAGGTGGTACCAGTGGTTACGGGGAAGAAGGTGGCTGAGCGGTGTTGGCAGCCTGACATGGTTACGGACTCTGCTAGGGCGACGGTACTGGTGATGACTGGTGGGATCTGGCCACTAGACATCGTCCGTCGAACATGGGTGGCTCGAGGCAAAGTCGACTACCGTTGCTGGCGGCAGGTACACTGGATCGGGTGTCGTCAGGCCGCATAGGAAGCTCGAGCGTGGAAAGATGCGGAGGTTGGCGAGGGTGCTCGCTGCTTGTGGGGTCGTGGTGGCTGCGAGGAGGCGGAGGCCGTAGGCGCTAGGACGTGGTGGGTGGCCGAAGGCCAGGTAGAGTTAGGATTACTCTGTTTTAGAATTGATTATATCTGAGTTGTTTCCTACGTGACACAGAATAGGGTTGTGGAGGATGGGTGTCCGGTTGTAAATATAAAAGATGAATAGTAGAAATGGTGGTGGTGGTCACGGACACGATGCACAACACGATGATGGTGGTGGAAAATTGGCTCTAGTTGAGATGGTTAGGGATTGGTGGGAAAAAGCAAAGGAAAGCCTCCATAAATATATGGCGGATTCCTAGACAGATAAGGAGTATAATTTATAATGGATAATCTTCCCCTTTAATTTAAAATCAAATAAACTTTTAAAACCCAATTAATCTAATCATAATCTATTAGTAGATGATGAATTTAATTTAAATCAGCATTTTAAGGTTATCAAATAAATTCAAAGATACAAATTCAAATATCAAATACTTATATAAATAATATTATATACCATCAAGATAATTTAAAATATATTTTTATAAATCTAAATCTCTATTAAAAACAGCAGGACAAACCCTTTTATGGTTCAAATATTTATTTTTATTATTTTTAAAATCATTTTAAATAAAACGATATGTTGGAAATCTAAAATGATATCCAACATCCCTTATAACTCCAATAATATAATTCAATAAAATATTTTTATTAAATAAATTAGTACTTTCCAAACATGTTGTCTTTAAACTAGTTTTTGATAACATAAATAATCACAAAATATCTTTCACAAAGTTTCGACGAAAAATTACTTTTAAACACAATAGTTAAAATAAAATAAATAGTAAAAAAATTATTTTTTGAAAATTTGGGAAGAGCCGTTACAATCTTCGACTTGTTAAAAACCCCTCTATTTTTATAAATTTTCTATTATATTTTTTGTTTAATAATTATATTATTTTTATTTTTATTTAATAATTTAGTAAATAGTTATATGATTTTCTTATAAACTGAAGACTAAGCAGTAGATATTATTCCTTGGCAATTTCTTGCAAAATTATACTAGAAATGATTTATAAAGTATTATTGGGTTTTAGAATTTTTTTAATATTTTTGTTGTATTTTGTTGAGTCATATATGCATCAGGGCCGACCTTGGCCCAGGGCGGCCAGGGCGACCGCCCAGGGCCACAAGAAATTTGGGGGCCCAAAAAATTTATTTTTACATACGTATATTAATAATCTTGTACGTAAAATAGAACAAATATGTAACATGATTCTTTTTTAACACAAAATAGTTGTGGTGTAGTGATTATTAGGTTATACTTGCATACTAGAGATCTTAGGTTCAATCCTTGGTTGTAATATTTTTTTTATTTACTTTTATTTTAGGATTTTTTTTATTATATATGGGCTCCATTTATATGGGCCATATTTTTAAAGTTTGTCCAGGGCCCCCAAAAACTCAGGACCGGCCCTGATATGCATATAAGTATTGCTATACACACACACACACACATATAATATATATATATATATATATATATATATATATATATATATATATATATTTGAAGCAATGGTTCATATATTACTGGTCAAAAAAAAGGTACATCGGATTACAACTCAACTACTACTAAGGCAGCCACTTCATTAAGCCCCCATGATAGTAGCGTTATTCTCAATATTATTGAGAATTCCTTGTATTGATAGTGTCACTCCTTCAAAAATTCTTCTATTTCTCTCTCTCTCCAGATGTGCCAGATGGCAGACAGGAACCTGATCTTAGCCTTTTTATATATCTTCCCCTGTCTCTGTAACGCCTTGATCTCCTCGAACACATGTAGCAGATCTGCTCCATTGGATCCATTGAAGCCCAATCGATTCCTACAATGGCGCCAAATATGGTCAGATGTAGGACACATAAAGAAAATGTAGTTCTGAGATTCTGTTCCGACTCCACACAGTACGCAAGTGAGATTGCTGAGTGTGATACCAAATTTAGCCAATCTCTCTAGAGTGAGTAGTCTGTCCTATATGGCTTTGTAAGCACAAAGCTTCATTTTGGTTGCCGCTCTATGCGTCCAAACAATGTCTGACCAGGCCACATTTGGACGTCGGCGTCGGAGTATGTCATAAGCGGTAGTCTTATTAGTAAACATGCCACTACTGTCTCCATCCCAGACCCAAGTATTTGCGTGAAGCTCGGTATGGATGGGCAGCTGCTGAATGGCGCTTGCATGCCATTGGCCAACCAGCCTACTATCTGGGAACCAAGTTCCATCTCGTTTGAGCACTGCTACAGGCTCGTCTCTCCCGTAATTCTCAATCGTCGGCCAACCCCATCTGTCTATCATATTCTAATGATCCAGCCATGGGTCCATCCAAAGATTAGTTGAGCAGCCATCATGGAGTGCCCGGCTTATCATGCCTTTTAATTTAGGTCTCAGGCGCAATATGTTCTTGAACGATACAGAGAAATTATTATCAATCTTCTGAGTCCAATAATTTTCGTTACGGACGTACCTGCTAGTCATCCATTTTGACCATATAGACTCTTTTCTGATGAGACGCCATGCCATTTTTGTTAGCGCCACTTCTCGTAGGACTCGAAGGGAATGAAGTCCAACTCCACCCTCTTCCTTAGTTTGACACAAATCCTCCCAAGAGATCGTGTGTAACCCTCCACGCCAGGTAAAGTTCGCACAAATTTTTTTGATCTTCTGTATAATTATGTCAGGGATGTAAATAGCCTGCACCCAGTAATTCATAATGGCGAGGATGACTGCACGTATAAGTTCAAGACGCCCTCCGAAGGATAATAGTTGTGCTTGCCAGCCTTCCAGCTTGTCTTGGACGTACTGTACCAACCCCTGACAATCTGTATCCTTGGTATAGTTTACCGACAACGGAAGACCCAAGTATTTTACTGGTAATTGACTCATCTCGATCTGGAGTTGGGTGGCCCATCTCTCCTTCTCTGGACAATCTCGGTTGAAGTAGATGCGGCTTTTCTCTCTATTAAGCCGTAGACCCGACAACCTGGCAAATTCCTCCAGCACCATATCAGCCCCATTACCGACTTCTCTGATGGCTCCATAAAGACTAGAAGATTATCTGCATATATCAGATGCGACATAGATGGGCTCACTCAGTGATACAGCGGAGTAATAAGCTTCTGATGTACAGCGCACTCCATCAAGCTTGTAAAATACTCCATAACAATTGTAAACAAGTATGGGGATTGAGGATCACCCTGTCGCAAACCTCGATTGCTGCCGAAGTGTCCGCATGGTTGGCCTTTAATAATAATCCAGAATGTAGGCGATGTGATACATTCTCTAATTCTTTACACCCACCAAGCGCTGAATCCCATACTGAGTAGCATATGGCACACAAAGCTTCTGTTGACGGAGTCGTAAGCTTTCCGTATGTCCAACATAATACAGCTTTTCCTTCCCCCCGATTTATTGAAGTCTCGAACGTGCTCGTGGGCCAATAAAAAATTCTCCGCAATGGATCTCCCTTTGACGAAGGCAGACTGGTTGTCCGAGATTATCTCTTGCATAATAGCCTGCATTCGAGAACACATTAAGTGGGTAATTATTTTATATAAAAATTGCAACAAGCTATCGGGCGGAAATCCCCTAATGCAGTTGCCCTTTCTTTCTTTGGGATCAATGAAAGGAACATGTGGTTGAGTTATTTCAGAAGCCGCCCTGTCCTGAAGAACTCTCGTACTGCTCCTAGAACTTGGTGCTTTATCTGGTCCCAGTGATGCTTATAGAAGACAGCGTTAAAACCATTTGGGCCTGGAGATTTGTTCGGGTCTGCCTCCTTGATGATGTGCACTATCTTCTCCATATCTATCACCTTCCTTAGCATCATGTTCCCGTCCGTTACTAGTCATTTACACACGATAGTCGGGAAGGCCTCAAGGTAATCATTTTGGATGTAGAGGGAAGAGTAGTAATTGATGGCTTCATTAGCTAGCACCCGATCATCCGAAACAGGGTTCCCATGAGCGCCTAGAAGCCCAGCTGTAGAATTCCTATGTTGGAGAGCCCTCACTGTAGCATGGAAGAATTTTGAACACATGTCCCCATCTGGACTTCCTCTTGGAATCTAAGTTTTCGAACCTCTTCTTGCAAGGCCAGCTCCCTTCCCACGAGTGCCACGTCCATTGGATTTATTTGAACCTGGGATTGTATAGTTCTGAGTTCATGTTCTTTCTCACTTAGATTGGATTTCGGCTTGCTAATATTCCACTTCTTGAGCTGATATTTCACCTTCTTTAGTTTTTGAGTGAAGGAATATTGAGCATGCCCAGAGCAGACGGATAGCTGTCCTGCCTTCACCGCATCCTGGTAGCCATCTTGGAGCGGCCATGCATTATTAAATCTGAAGGGCTTTCTTCGTGTCGCTGTCGGTTCACTCTTTCGAATCAAAATCAGAGTGTGATCGCTTGTGCCACAGTTAATTCCTTCCGCCTTCACTTTAGGGAACATCTCAAGCCATTTGTGATTACACACAGCCCGATAAAATTGGTAAACTACTCGATTTAGTGTCGAACTGTTGCTCCATGACCAAATGTGACTAGAACGTGCCATGCAGAAAAGCCCAGATCTAAGTAAGCAGTCTTGGAAGTCCGCCAGAATAGGAGATGGAACTGGTCTCCCTCCAAGCTTCTCTTTCTCTAGGAGTATGGCGTTGAAGTGCCCACAGAGGACTAACGGGAGTCTGTCCTCCACCTTCATGGCAATATGCAAGATGTCCTTTTAGACTTGGTATCTCTGTCTCCTATCATTGTGGCCATAGACAGCTCCTACTACCACTTTAAGACCACCTTTGTTTGTCAGCTCTAAAGCAATAATTTGTTCTGTTATAGAAATTACCTAACTCGTCCATATGCGAGTATCCCACATAGTCCAAATGCGAGCCATGCCGCATTCAGCGAGATTATCATGAGTATATTCCCAGTGTGTTGGAGTTCTACTCTTAAGTCTCTCCACCTGTTTAATTTTTCTCTCCAGGATAGATACTATCGAACACCTGTGCTGATACACCAGACTAGTAATCTCCTTCCATCTCCCTATGGAATTGGCCCCCCGGGCGTTCCATGTAATAATAGACATAATTTATTAAGATAAAGTGTCCTGCCTATCCTCTTCCCTCGCCCCCGGACAATTGATGTCGAGCGGTTGTATCTTGGCCACGTCTCTCTGACCCATTAACAGGTCTGTCTTCCGCTACTCCTTTTCCTAGTCGATGTTGCCACTCAGGATTAGGTCTTGTCAAGGCCATCTCCCCCTTGGAATTGTTCGTCCGTTGTCTTCCCTTATCTTTCCCCTCCATAGCTGTAAAATCCGTGGTGGTCTTCGTATGAGCCATTTTCTTGGCTGCTCTCTTTTGTGAGCCCATATCGGTCACACCATTGGTGTCTCCTGTCACGACCCGCACCCGCTTTTCGGACGCGAGCTCGTGAGCAAGCCAGCTACGTATCGAGCGGACTCCAGCCCGACTCGAGTACGTATAAGCTGTCAGGGTCATGGTATCATATCTAATCTAAACTAAATCTCAATCCACAGGAATCATATAAACAAGTATGGGTCATTGTCTGCAGCCCATTAACATATTATTCGATTAGACTCTAAGAATGATATGAGTCTATAAATAAGCAGAGTATATCATGATATGGAATATAAAGCACGAGAAGATAATAAAGAAATATCACAAGCAAATACCTGTATCATACATCGCAATCCTCTACTATCCTGCTCTGCTATCTAACTCCACGTAGTCGCTAAACCTGAAGAGATCATCAGGTCCTCAGAGGACTAGCAAGATACATAAAAATGAGCCTTTCTAACAGTTTATTATGCATGGGAAAAATACAGAATAAACAAGTAAAGCTGAGCAATGAATAAGCATGAATCTATACACTGTCTACACATAAATGAACTGCTGAACGAGGACGATAGAACTCATGTCAAGGTGTCAACGGATAACCGAAACCAATACTCAAACCCTCGTCCCTAATGTGGACTCGCAGGTTTGAACAACTACTAATCCTCGTCCCTAGTGTGGACTCGCAGATTAGCATCACCCTCGCCCCTAGCATGGACTCGCAGGTGTAAACCCTATACTACTAACCTTCGTCCCTAATGTGGACTCGCAGGCTAGCTTCTACTACTAACCCTCGTCCCTAGTGTGGACTCGCAGGCTAGCATCACCCTCGTCCCTAGTGTGGACTCACAGGTGTAAACCCTATACTACTAACCCTCGTCCCTAGTGTGGACTCGCAGGCTAGCATCTACTACTAACCCTCGTCCCTATCGTGGACTCGCAGGCTAGCATCACCCTCGTCCCTAGTGTGGACTCGCAGGTGTGAACCAATAACTACTAACCCTCTTCCCTATCGTAGACTCGCAGGTTAGCTTCAAGGTTCAAGACACGGAGGCAAGACTCAATCAAGGCACGACCAATAAGACACAAGGCTAACTGTGAACACGGTCTACAACCAATGATACCAATATATGAACAGGATATGAACGATACATATTGATAATATGAGAAAAACTGGATAATAAATAAAGACAGTACATGTAAATAAAGCTGTGTAGAAAGGCAAGGTATACTTGCCTGGGGGTTGCATGGAGAACCAACAATGTATCGCCAATCACAAGTCAGCAAGTCCAAGTCATCACAAGTGTCTCCGAAAGCTGAAATAAACGTTACCAACATTCTCAGAATAGTCAAATTAGCTAGGATTGCCTGTCCTTAAGTCCAATTCTGGACAGAGGGGCAAAACGGTAATTTTGGGCAAAAACGATGTCCGCCGTTGGACCCGTTTTGCACCAAAAAGCGTGCCAGGGTCAATGGTCTCTAAGTCGTCAAACTACATGTCTACGGATCCGGTTTTTCGATACGAACCCAACCGTATGTCCAGAGTTGGATTCCGGCGGGCCGTGCACAAAATCGCCCGTTGAGTGGGACCATGGGGCCCGCAAAACGGTAATTTTATCAACGGTCTCAGAATCGGACCAAACTTGGCATACAGGACCAAAAAAACGATATGGTCCAGTTGGCGTAAGTTTCGTCTCGATCTGATGAGCGTGCACAAAGTAATTGAGAAATTTGCAAAGTACACGATACGGTGAATTTCGACGGATACGCATCAAATTCGTCGCGCACACGCGACCAATTTGAATTCCGTCAAAGCCCACACGACCACGAAGCCGTTACGCAGCTTTCGATGCTTTCGGTTCGCGACCACGTCGTCCCGATTGGCGTGACGCACGTCGTGTGGAAGGATTTTATAGTTATGAAAACAGATTTTTAGAGAACTTCGAGAATCGATTTCTCGACGCATGGTCGATGATTTCCAATTCCACAAAAAGGGTTGCGAAGTCCTATAAGTCATCTATAATGGTGTTCAAATAGTTTTTCTAATATTGTACTGGATCAATCGGAATCGATCGTCAAACTGGGATGAATGGACTGTTATATACTCTGTTTTGCAACCAAGTTTTTCGTCGACTTCGAGTCGACTAATCGGCCAACCTAAAGCGTTTAAATTCGAACTACTTGAAGGAAAATAATCTAGTATATGTTAGGGACATACCCGAGAAAATGGTTCGCAAAATGATCGAGCGATCGTTGCGAATCGTCGTTGTGAAGTTGCTGCCACCAATGCCGTAAACTGCTGTTGTTGGCGCTGTTCTGTCGCGCGTGTGCAGTTCCTCCGCCGACTCTGGTAACTTGGCGATGGTGCAGGGCCGCCGGGGTGGTCGCCAAGGTGTGGAGAAGGGTGGCGCGTGGTGGCGGCGAGATTTGATTAGGGTTTACATCGAGGAGGGCTCTCGGTTTCGTCGTTTATATATACTGATATATATCACTGCTGTTGTTAAACAGAGAGGATCAGGTTTCAGCTGAACCTGAGCGTGGGTGCAAGTCTATTTGCTTGGCTTGGTTGCGGGCTTGGGCCCAAGTTGGCTGATTGGTTGGGATGGGCCAATGCTGCAGCCGCCCATTTGATTTTTTTTATTTTATATTACCTAATAATGTGATATCCTCAAATATATAATATCTATATATATATTTACACACAAATATTTACCTCTATATATATATATATATATATATATATATATTTTATATATATATATATATATATATATATATATATATATATATATATATATATATACACACGCATACACATCTATTTATTCGTATACATGTATACACACATACACACCTATGCATATATATATTTATATTTATATATATTTATATATAAATACACATAAACACATATATAATATATATTTATATATACGTATACCTACACACGTATACCATATATATTTAAATATACCTATATTTACACATACATGCACACGTATACAATATATATATTTATATATATGCATACTCACATATATAATCTATGTACACATACATATACATATTATTTATATAATAAATAATTTGATAAATATAAATCATCAATTCTTAAAATATATACAAAATATTTGCGTTTACCAAACATGTCTACAAGGCCGTATTTGGTCCCACTACATGCCTACATGGGCTTGGATTTGACTTGGGCCCAATCTGGACAGGTTCGGTACAAACGGGTTCCCGAAAACTCAATAATGTAATTAAATAATAAATAAAATCTTCGGTAGGGTTAAGTCGCAACTTGGCCTGGTTTTCCTAGTTAGGACGTCACTATGGCTCGGTCTTCCCAGGCATGGCTAATACACTAGTCAAAACACGCCACTGCACTATCCTTGCCACGATTCCTAGTCGCCTTGCACTCCAAATTTAATCATGATTAAAAATTATCTACCATAATAATCAACTAGATAATCATTTATAAAATCTAAAAGTCACATTTAAATCAAAATAAATAATAAAAAAATATTTCCAAAAATTTCTGGGAAGGGGAGCTACATCTCCATGTGGATGTTCATTACTCAAGCCGGATATGATCCTACACCCTTGATTCTTTTCTCCATATACCACTATGGCTGTGTTATCTGAACTAGTTGGTGATGAGGTCTGTGGCCCTTGTCGTTTACCTAACACCCAGGGTTGGGTCGTATCCATTTTCTTCTGTCCAATATCCTCTATATGCTCTAGCTTAATTTGCATGTTCATGACCGTCTCTTCTGTCAAGCCTTCTCTTCCTCGTTCTCGAACCTGGCTAGTTCTCACCCTCTCTTATTTCTACTTCTCACTATCTGTCTTCTCCACCACCTGTTCATCCTTGTATTGCCCTCTTGTGTGGCTAAAGCATTTGCACCCCGTACAACAAGGGGGAACCCATTCATAGGTTACCTCCTGAGTAAAACAGTCTCCATTTGGCAGCACTATGTCGATGCTTCATAGGAGGACATCTGTTGCCATAATCTCGACGAACACTCTAGCATATGAGAGCCGTTGTCATCGAGCCGTAGGGATATCCGTTCTGATAGGTGCTCCGACCATGCTTGTGATCTTCATAATTGACGGGATGCTCCAGAGTTGATGCGACAACCATGGTAGTCGAATCCAGATAGGGACTTTGGTTAACCTATCCTTCTCGAAATTAGACTCTGGTTGCCACCTCTTGAGTATGACCAGTCTACCATCGAACGTCCATGGCCCCCTTCTAATATTCTCTCCAGATCTTCTACGAGGGCAAATTATTAAAGTAAAACCCATTTTCTATGGAGAAGATCTCCATCTCACCCTTGGGTCTCCATTCCCTTAATGAATAGCATTCAACTGTCCATAGAACGGTCTGTCTTCCATGACATATAACACCTGTGTGTTCATCCAAAGGATCTGGACTTCTTGCCCTTCTTCTTGTTGGCTGGAGATGACACCGCCTGGGTAACTTCGGGCACTAAGTCTGTGTGCACCCACATGAGCTCTCATCGTGACGTGGTGAAAGGTACCATGCCAGTCGTCTGGTCCCGGACGGGGGGATTATAAGTAACCTCCATCGTTGCCCGGGGGATAGGTATTACTCCGTCTTGAGTACTTGTTGGAAGAAAGTCATCGAACTGAATTGACACCATGTTCGCCGCCACGGTAACCTCTTCAAATTCTAGCGATGGAGCTTTGGAGTCGATAAGACACTGGATGTACCACTTTAAGTGAAAGCAGTCATGAGTGGCATGATAAATATAGCGATAGAAATGGCAGTATTTTGGGTCTTCCATCTCCGCCGCTCGATGCTCGTGCCTTGGTGGAGGGAGTTGAATCTTGTCCCCTTGCAAGAGCATGTCGAAGATAGGCTTGACATGACTATCTTCGAATGAGTAATTCACCTTGGGCCGCTAAGCTTCTGCCTGCTTTTGTTCAGGCTTCTTGGTCGAACCGGCGACCATAGCCTGTTTGCCTTTATTGCCCGATTATTAGAGGGCCGTCATTGTTGTTGTTATTGGAGGTGGTACCAGGATGTTTGCTTTTGACCTGTCCATCCGGGATGTGTAATTCCAGCTGGCGAGCCTTCTTTAACTTCGCCTCCGCATTGGTGGTGCTTATGATGAAGGTCGTCCAATCCCTGAACTGATCTTCACCCATCCAGAGGTTGATTGCGGGGAGCAACTTCTTCTAGCAAATTTCAATCAACGAGCTTTTAGGATTGCCTTGGGGCAATCTCATTGCAGTTTGGCGAAACCGCTCGATATAGTTCCTTGTTGGCTCCCTCTCCCCTTGAACGACATCCATGAGGGATGACATTGTCACATCATGTCCCACATCATAGAATCATTCTTGGAACATGTGCTTGAAGCCGTCAAAAGAATGGATGCAGTTGTTCGGAAGGTTGCGGTACTAGTCGAACGCGATTCCCTCCATTGCTCCGATAAACAATCGTGTGAGGATGGCGTCGCTATGCGGCAAATGGTCGATTGTGACCTCAAAATAAGTCATGTACCGACTAGCAGAGGTCTTCCCGTCATACGAATCAATATGAAACGGTTTGTACCGTGGCGGAAAAGGAACATCTCCCTACGCAGCGGGATACGGCTGCCGTATTTTGAGGTCCCGGGAGGAGTCTCGGGCATTGAACATTGCTCGAAGCTTCTGGACCTCCTTCCTTGCCTCCCTGGCTTCGTCTGCAGCTGAAGGAGCGGATGCCCCTAGAGGATTGTCACCCAAAGGAGGAGCTGTCGTGTTGGAATCTACGTTGACTGTGGGTCCCAAGCTTGTTTGTCCTGGCGTCCTTGCTGGTTGGGTCGGCAAGGCGGCTTTGATTTTGTCTACTGACTTGACCAAGGACAGGAGCATGGCTTCAAGTACTTCTAGACGTTGTCGGTCAGTAGGTGCTTTATGATCATCGTAGGCCATAATGACTATCCGTACGTGGGTAGACGTGGAAGGGATCATAGCAGAGGTACTCTTTGTGTCGTACCCTCGTACCGAAAAATCGTCGAGAAATGTCGGAATGTTTTCCTCCTCGAACTCGGAAGGGGTGCTACCCCCTGTGCAGGAAGCCACGTCGTCTTGGCGAAGGCGGTCATCCTCAGGGACGTCCACGTCTGTTGCACAATTCCAGTGGATCGCTACCCCCTGTGTATGCTCTTGGAACACCGGGTTGTCGCATACTTTGAGGGGACTGCTACCCCCGACCTCATCTACCTCCAGGGAGGTCAAGGATGTACCCCCAGGTGTTGGGAGCTTCTTTCTGGATCGAGTGCCTAGACAGACACACACACATATATATATAGAGAGAGAGAGAGAGGCACACACACACACATATATATATTATATATATATTTATATATATATATATATAAATATATATATATATATATTTCTATAAAGGAAAAAAAATTAACTTAACAGTACTGTTCATTGATCAGTATTGTCATTCCCCCCAGCCTTTCCTGAGCACAAAGGGATAACATGAAGATTTGAATTCTAATTCAAACCCCTATCAAATCATATCAAACTTTCACCAAATCACTTCCTAATCCAATTAGTACCCAATTCTCTCCAACCGTAGGTATTTCCTACGCAGGATCAAGTTCGAGATCGACGTAGACTCGGAATTAAAACCGGTATAAATATGCCACAGCCGTGAGGTTTTCTTTAAAATTCTCCTTCGCAACTTCTCCCCAACCCCAAACTCCTGACCCCCGAGCACCCCGACAACCTTGCGTGTAACCCCGACCGTCTGCACACCCCGATGATCGCCGGAGCACCACTACTGTCGTCAAAAACTAAGAACAAACAGGGTCCCCTATTTTGAGTCGACGTAACAAGGTACTCCCCTTCTCAAACATTTTTCCTTACATCTATTCTATCATTTCGAATTAGGCGTAGCCTGTATAACCAGGATCATATCCTAATAAGTAGTTTGATTTTAGAACTCAGGAATCCTCGAAAAAAAATTTCCATGAAAATTACGAAAACTATCCCCAAACAGGACAAAAATCAGTTCCTAGTGCCCTAATTGGAAGGTCAATTTTTGTCGACCTATTAACAGGTTTCAAAATCTAATTATAGATAGACCTAGAAAACCAATAGGGCATTGAAACCCTTTTTACAGAAGTCGATTTTGTCGATTGAGCATCGAGAAATCGGTGCCCCAAATTAACGAAAAACTATTTTCAAACTGTAGAAATTTTTAGAAAATTCCTCGATACTGCATGCGTCTTGACAAACCAGGCGATATGGTCACGAACTAAAAGCATCAAAAGGTGTGTATCAACTTCGCGGATGTATAGGATTCAATGGAACTCGATTTCATTGTGTGTTCGTGACGAAATCGAGACGAATCGATCGAGATATCCCGTATCAACCCCTTTGCAAACTAGTATATAACTTTGTGCACGTTCGTCATCTCGAGACAAAACTTGTGCCACTAGACTCGTCTCATTTATTTGGTCTTGTGAGACAAGTTTGGTCCAATTTTGAGAAGGTCGACCGGAATGCTATTTTGGCGGGCCCATGACGCGATCAAATGGGCAAATTTGTGCACGGATCACCGAAATTGAACTTTGGACATACAATTGAGTTCGTATCGTCAAATCAGACCCATAGACAGATAATTTGATGACTTTAGAGACCGTAGGTAATGGCACACTTTTCTGTGCAAAGCGGGTCCAACGACGGATATCATTTTGACCCAAAATTATAATTTTGCTCCTGTGTCCAGAATTGGACTCATGGGTAGGCAATTTTAGATATTTTTTTATACCAAAAATGTTCGTGATGTTTATTTAATCATTCGAGGACATTTGCGGGAGTCGACTTACATTGCTCTTGATTTGAGTTGCTGGTTACTGTCATTTGCACACCACCTCCACGCAAGATACTTTGCCAATATATTCTATCATTTATTGATATTTTAATTCTGTTATTTTTATTCAATGTTAGTATATCCTGCATGTTTCTATCATGTTGTGCGTCCAAGTCATAATTGGGTGCGAGTGACTGCATTAGTGGTTTCATGGCTTTCCTTTATTTTTATGCATAATGACTTAGTACTAGATGACCACCCACTGAAATTAGGTATAGGTATATCTCATATGGCATGGACACATGCTTTATCATAAGTTTTTAGTCACATGTAGGACACGGACTCGCGTAGTCGACTGGCCACCGATACGTGTAAGATATGCGAGGTTAGGAAGTAACTACAAATAGAAATTGCATGATTAGTAGACTTGACAGTTATTAGATGTTCATGTATGTTATGGAGATGACATAGATAGGCATTGGGTGGGAGAACATTTCCTTAGTGTATGGACCAAGTATGTACTTCCCTTTATTGTCGAAAGCACCGCTGGCAATACGGTCCTGATACCCATTATTTTCTGATCCTGCTGGCCTCTGATGTTCGAGGAATGTCATGCTTTGAGGTCCCTGATACTCCATAAGGGGGCTATACCAATCCCACTATAGCCAGAATGCCATGCGTTGGTGGTTTGTTCTTAACTGCATTTTCACATTAGAATGGTTAGGCACCCTATTGCATGCATCTTTATTTTATTTCACAGTTTATAAGGCATGTTGTTTTCTTATATCTTGTTACATCCTTCTATGGACCTGGTGACCTCTCCAGGCTTAGAGGACTAGGACTTTCCCCATGAGTACAGCTCTGCACAGGATCCATCTTTCTCAGCTGATGAGGTTTTGCCTCCCGAGATCTAATTTCATTAGTCATGACTTGAGACATTGTAGTGGACATCTTCTACTATCCTTTTTATTTTATTTTAGGAGGTCAGACTCCAGTTATCTCAGGCTATATTTCATAACTGTTTGGTTGTGGATTTGTTTTCACCCGACTATATCTTTGACTCTTTTATTTTATTATATCTGGATTTTTGTTTATCTCTAGTGTTCTGTGGATGAGATGTAGAGTCTCTATGATTGGCCTATGATTTATTATATACAACTTACGTATGTGTATGAGGATTTCACACATTGGAGTATTCTTCGTATGGATGCAGCTGGCATGTCTCGTATGCCTAGTCCAACATATATTTGGTCTAGGGCTGTATATGATTTTATAGTGGTCTATGCAGGTCAACGAAAATATTGTTTGGTTACATGACTGTACCAAGCAAGCCTGTATATAGGAATAGGAATAGTATCTCATCCCCAACTTATTACCTCCTTTGACTGCAAACTCTTTAGAACTCTCCTTCGATTACTTGAATTATCTCTTGTTTGAATCTATCCTAATGTATCCTTACTTTCTTGCCAACACAATGCACCTTCGAAGCGGACGTGTTTCTACCCTGGCTATCACATTTGGTGATGCAGCCACCCAAGAGGAACATGTCCCACCAATGAATCCGTTGACTCCATACTAGTCGGGACAGCAGCAGGCTATCATGACCCCGTCAACGGTACAGCAGGAGACCCATACCCAAGTACCACCAGTCAGCCAGACTGGGCAGACTACTGTAGTACCACCAGAAGGGAATGTACCACCACCTCCACCACCATTTCCTTAACAGTTTTGACCTTAGTTCGGACCACAAATGCCTCGTCCACCAGCTGATGGAAATCCCACTATCCAGTTCATGTATACTGTGATGTAGGCTTAGTGGCAGCAGACTGCACTAATGAGAAAGCATGATGGTAGCACTGACTAGACCCCACCTTCACCTCTAACCCTAGTACCAGCACCAGCTCTGCAAACTTATGATGGCTCTATCAAGAACTTCATGGAGATGAACCCCAAGCCCTTCAAAGGTACCGAGAAACCACTAGAGGTCTTCGCATGGCTTATCGGCACGGAGAAGCTACTAAAGGCGTCCCAGTTGCCAACAAACTTGTGGATGACAGCAGTGGACTTACTCCTAAAGGACAACACACATCTAGTGGAAGGTAGAACTGAGGCGACTAGGTACTAAGCAGACATGAAAGGATTTCTATTGTAACTATCTCTTTTTCGGATTAGAGTTATTTTCGACCAAATTAATATTTGCCAATAGTGTGCCATTTAGCATGACAATGAAACCAAATTCTTAGAAATTTTTATTTAGGTTGGCCCTAGTCATGGTTATTTAAGTAACAAACACTAATTAGAGCCAAACCACTTAGTTCCCTTAAAGACCTTCCTAATACAAAGTGTCATGATGAGTTTAAGACTTAGCAAGACCCTATTTAACCCCCCTTCCCACAAGCCAGTAATGGCAGCCACCATAAAATCTAGGGTTTCCATCTTTTCTTCAATCCACACTTTCTCAAATATTCTTCTCTTTCTTCCATTTGGTAGGCTATGGATTTGGGGAGCTCAAAAAGGTTTGGTGGAGGCTCTAGCAAGAATTTGAGGGCCACTTCTTCCTCCATCTTCTCCAAATTCGTGGGTCTTGTGTAGGTTCCATTCCACATAGGTATAACATTCTATACTCTCATTTTTCATAGTCAAATTTCATTATTCCTATTGGAGACCCTTCTAATGGCTAGTTCCAACACTATAGGTGGTGAAATAGGTGTTAGAGGGCTCATTCCTAATAGTTCTATGGGTTAGAATGGTGCCATTTGGGTAGTTACGGAATTATGACCACCAAGTGTTTGATAAAAGTCCTTTAAGGGATTTTGTATCAAGTTTGGGCTTCATGGGTTTTGTGTCTATATTTCTTTTAGTATGTCATGATGTTGAGCTTGTGACATGTTTGTGTTGTATAAAGATAAGAATAGGTGGCATCCTACATAAAGTATGTATATATATATATATATATGTGTGTGTGTGTGTGTGTGTGTGTGTGTGCGTGCGTGTGCGTGTGTCTATAGCTATATGTGTATATATATATATATATATATATATATATATATATATATATATATATATATATATATATATATATATA
>JANAVB010000636.1:0-81428 GCA_029216955.1 Iris pallida | reverse complement strand
TGTTCCTACAATTAGAACATCATCTAAAAAGGAAAGGCAACACTATCCAAGAATCCACGTGAATCTACCAAATCAATATCCCGAAATCATACACCCTATAATACTCACCTCAGATATATCCAAAAATCACCAATCCCGATACATAGGACAACTTTGAGCCCTATCTGGCTAAACTAGGATAACTCCTAGAAAGAATGGTCAGGGGACAAGAGCCTATTAATTAATGTCGTCGAAAAAATGTCAAGGATTGCATGAACTGCTCTGGGACAGATCCACAACCTTAAACGAAACAAGGACCAGGGTTGTAGACCGTCTTCCGAGTAGAACCGCGCTCCTTACGCTATCTGACGAACAAGACATGTCAAGTAGCTAGGTGACTAATCTAGTCATAAGTCTATCTAGCAGGTATTAGGATCAGGTATACTATACTACGATACCGTGCATGAGGCTGCTTCAGCAAACAAAAGGAACGGTTCTGCCCAAATCTTTGAACCAAATTCCCGACCAAGAATTCTAGAAAAATTCGGCAGAGTCTCCTCTGTATTTCTGAACGAGAGCTCCTTGCGAGGTGGGGCTAATCCACTCGGCGCAACCCGCCACAGAATCGCAAACTGAGAACACCAAGTCTCAGCCTCCAGCAGTGCTACAACGCGTACTGGGAACCAAACCATAGCCGAGAACACTAAGTCTCGGCCTCCAACAGCACTACGATGCGTTCTGGACGCCAAGCCAATACATGCACCAAGAATCGCTACGCAGGGTGCATCACAGACTCACAGTCATCCAATCCACAAGCGTGGTCACAGAAACGGTTAGCCAAAGTTGTTATCCAGCCGCGAGTCGGACATGGGGCATATTGGGATAATCCTATATATGAGTCATGCTCGTGTCTTCGGAGGTGTGAATAACCCATCCGAGTGTCCGATACGGTCATAACCCGGTATCGAATTAATATATATCATAAGTTCTAATCGTAGCAGTTCTACGACTATGCTATACTAATCACAGTTATACATTTACAATTAAAATTAATTAAATGCAATAAAATCCAGCAGAAGGATAAGAGCCGTCGATGAGCAAGGGATACTTGCCTAGAGGGCTCGGTTAGGTAACCAAGTCTTCGGTGATCAGGATCCAAGGTATCACACCCATCGAGGACCTCAAATACACAAAAAGCAATCATTAGAATTAAATAATAAAATAATGACATAAATTACGAAGAATGAGGCTATATCGTGTAGGTCCTACAAGCAGTATAGGGATTTGGCGCAGAAACTGAGACACGCGGATCAGTACGGATATGCAAACTAAGACATGCACGTATATCGGGACGCGTATAAGAATCGAGATGACACCAATATCGAGGTGAACAGGAATAGAACATGTATGTAAATCGAGACGTGTACGAAGATCGAGGGATCATGAATATCAGAATGGCGCACGAATCAATACGATGCACAAATCGAGGCATGCACGCAAATCGAGACGGTACAAAGTTCGAAATAATACGCAAATTAATACGACATGTAAATCAGTGCGTGCATGTAAATTGAGATGGTACGACTGAAAGCATGTAAATCAATACGACATGCAAATCGGTGCATGTATACAAATCAATGCGATGCGGAGTTCAAGGTGGTAGGGAAATCAATTACGACACGTAAATCGATGCGTACACGCAAATCGAAGTGACACGAATCATAAGATCGACACAAAGGTCGTGACACAAAAAATGAGGCGATGCGTAATCCGATATACGATGCCCGAGGCAGCGTGGGGCTCGAGGCATCCCAGAGGTGCACGTACCCCGAGGTGCACGCATCTCAAGAAGCACGAAGAACGGGGAAGCATACCAACCGAGGGTGCGCTGCTCGAGACGGTAAACTGTACGAGGTAGTGCTTTGCGCGAGACAGAACGCGTCCTGAGGCACGTACAGATCGAGAAAGTGGGGGAGGCCGGAGGAGCTGTCGGAGAGCTCGGCCAGGTCATGGCGGGCTCCCGACGGAGGATGACAACAGCGACGATGTTGTGCGGCCGGAGAAGAACATAGAGGTGGAGAGCGACGAAGGTAGTGAGGGAGCTGTCGAAGCGGGAGGCAGTAGAAGCGGCTCGTGGCAGCGGAGAAAGGATGGAGACGGTGGCGAGGGCGGTCGTGGCGGAAGTGGAGGCGACGACGGCGACGATGATGGTAGTGGCAGTAGTCACAGAGGAGGGGGCCGAGCTGGAGGTCGGTGGGGGTGGCCAGAAGTGGAGGCGGCCACGACTAAAGTGGGGGCAGTGGGGGCCGCAGCCATGGAGGAGGTGGAGACCAGCCGAGCTGGAGGTGGCCGGACACTACGAAAGAGTGGAAAACGTGAGGGAGAGCTCGAGAGATAGAGGGGTGGCTGAGCTGCTCCAGAGCGTGGGAGGAGAGAGTGAGGTCGGACGAGGGGGGGGGAGAGTTGGAGAGAGGGGGTGAGCGGGAAAGGTTCTCTAGTGGGGGAAGGAGCGGGAGAGAGAGGGATTGGCTGAGAGAAAATTGAGAAAAAGAGAGGGGAGGGACGGCTGCGTGAATGTGTGGGTGAGTGAGTAAGAGTTAGGGTTAGGGTAGGTTACAAAGGACGGGGAGTCATATAGGAACAAATAAGTAAATAAATAAATAGATAAATAATGACAAGGATAATAAAAACAATAATAATAATAATAATCATGGTGATCATAATGCTTATAAAATGGAACAATAATACTAACACCAATAATAATAATAACGAAATAATACCAACTATGAAAATGTCAAGTCCTAACTACGAAGGCCAAATCAAGATCCAATAATAATAAAATTTAAATAATACAAAATTTTAAAACTACCAAATATCAAATACGATCATATACCTATTTTCAAATATGGAGGTGACATCGTACCCACCTTACAAAAATTTCGTCTTCGAAATTTCGAAATCATTTAAAATAGCATTTTCGAAACTAGTATTATATATCATGAAAACTCTATCCATCTTACAGAAATCAAGTAACATAACTAGAAATGAACAAAATCTTAATATAAAAACATCAAAGAGAACAATGTCTAGTTACAGAAATCAACTCGTAATGTAAATCCAAATAACGAAGGAATCTCAAAATTAAAGTCTCACATGCACGAAATAACTCCATAAATCAATACAAGTACAAAAATATCGAAAAATTTTCAGAAACCGAAAATCCCAACTGCATGAAAATCCACAGAAAATCATAAAATTTAGTATATTCGTATCAAACTGACGACAATAGTTTTCTTATATCCGATCATAATGTGTATCACGATCATTCTCTGCCATGCCATCCGGAATGGCTGCAAAAGATTCACCATGGCACTATAATCGAGCGGCTGTAACTTTCGCTACTACGCCATCAAGGTATACTAGGGTCACCCGGTCACTCTTGACAAATACCCAAAATGAATCAAATCCATTACCCAAATGTCCAAGTCACTAAAATCACAAAACATCTAACCATATAACAAGACTGTTCTAGAAAAATAATCAAAATCCAAAATCCAGGTCAAACGTAATATACATCCAAAAACACCTTCAATAATAACACAACACAAGATAGTTTTCTAGGAAAATACTCCAAATCCAAAATCTATGTCAAAACATATTATATAGAAAGTATGTCAATAATCAAAATAATATCTGAAACATATAATCATGATTGCAGAACTGTCCAAAATCAAAGGAGGTAAATTGATACAAGAATATTCATTGGACACTCAACAATGCTAAAATATCCAATTCCAGAGTCCTAATGAAAATTTCCTTCCACAACAATCATGTCAATGCTCGAAGAGGGCGACGATGATAATAAGTCAACATGAAGTCAACGCATAAAGGAAATAACAGAAAAATCAACCAAGATGAAAAACTGGTAGAGAGTACAGAATCCAAGATAAATAACAAATAACCCAAGGATGGAGACAAGACAATATCTTATTTGACAAAGTGATCAACATGGCCAACAACAGGACCATGTCTTCCAAAACAAGGAATATAGATAGATAACGAATAAGACATGGCCAAGCAAGATAGGTCCAGGTAGAGATGAGGACCAATTCACAAGTTTAAGGGAGCGAAGGACAAGTGTAACAAGTTGGAATACCAAGGAATAGTGGATTGACATCAATAATCATGTGATACCCAACAATATCTCAAAATGAGACCTGTATAGGCCACCACTAAAATTGTGTCATGCCCCGTTATCGGAATACGGGTAAGGACGTAGGCCAGCTATACCGTATAAGGTACGAATACGTCATACGACGATTATGGCTGTCAATCTTGTTGGATATCCTAGCATGCAATCAATCTATGGCCCAAATCCGATCTCACATCCATATGCAATAACAATGAAATAACAGCAAGAGAGATAATCATATAAAAAGCAGGAAATACTCATATGATAATCAAGAGTCTCTAGTGCAAGATAATAATGTAGACAATAATACCTTCCTACAGTTCCACGCATGGTCTGGAACTGAAGCACATCCTCTAAGTCAAGTCTGGATGATCCACATGATCGGTACTGTCAATCTGGGAAAAATCTATCTTGGTCAGGCCAACCGCAGCAAGTACCAGAAAGGAAGGCTCAAGGACGGAAGAAGAAAAGCCAGCAGTATAAAATATATGACAGGAATAACATATATGAACAATAAATTAGGTAAGAATCATGCGGTACCAACGCACGATAACAATCCACAACTAATGTAGCTAAATAACCAACAATCATCAAAGTCTTTCTAACATCCACTAATACCTGCATTGCCAACTGGAAGTCGATATCAGGCATCTTTGCAAACAACAAGCCAAACAATTTAAGAGAATAAGTGACTACTGAAATGCCTATGACTTTCTATGTGGAGGTTGGGCTACCCCAACAATGCAAAATATAGGAATCCTTAAATCGTGCTGATCCAGCCTGGCTAGCGGGGCCAAATATAACAAGACCAGATAAGCACCGGTCCCTCGTAAGGCCACCGTACGAGCAAGACAAGCGTATAATACATAGTACATAAAGTAGCCGGATACTGCCATCCTCTAATGCGAATGGTAACAATATCCGTAGCGGCCAGCCAAAATAAATGGACTAGTACTGTACGACCTCGAGATTCCGTTTTCTCCCAATGCTTCTACCATTTTAAGTTACCTAGATTATTCCTACAGTTATCCGAAATCACATGCCATGGTCACATGATCATCCTTCTAGATGTCGTACCTCAGTACGGGAACGATAAGTAAGAATCAACCTCGACACCTAGAGGTTTAGTTGTGATTCATTCTTAGTATAATGCAACAAGCAATCAATCAATCCTGACTACGCTAAGACTACAGGCCAACTACCAGGGTACCCGTGCAGGTAATCATATTATATACCTAAAAAAATAGGATTGTACTGCAATACAATATAATCAGGGAAATAATACCTCAGTACGCTAGTAAACAGGAAGCACCTCAGTACAGTAACAAGGCTAGTACCTCAAAGGATAAGCTGGAATCATTGTACGGATACACGTAGTCATGTCAGGAACAAGGACAAATCAGTCAGTTACCTGAAGTCATGTGCCCATATCGTGGCATGGATATTAGGTCAGATACATGGTCGAAATCTCTACTAGAATAGCATCTCAAGTACACATGGGAGCCTACAGCTCTAATCATCAAGTCGGTATATCCACCCCATATATGATGGAATAAATATTATGTCAGGAAAGGCGATCACCAGAAACTAAGCTAATCACTATAATCAATGCTAGGTGCTCTGGCTCACAAGAATTCACCGAATCAGCGGTCACATGTTATCAGTAAACAAGTCTCTCAACGACCGAGATATAACAATCGTACCAGGTTTTGGGCGCTTGGAAAGTCGGGTAAAAATTATATAATGATACCCTTGATATTCTTTTTGTTCCACGAGCACTCGCACAATCATCAAAATTCAGGAATCCACATGGTCGTATTTGATCAAATTAGAACATCATCTAAAAAGAAAAATGCAACACTATCCAAGAATCCACATGAGTCTACCAAATCAATATCCCAAAATCATAAACCCTATAATACTCAATCCTCAAATACATCCAAAAATCACTAATCTCGATACTTAGGACAACTGTGAGCCCTATCTGGCTAAACTAGGATAACTCCTAGAAAGAATGGTCAGGAGACAAGAGTCTATTAATTAATGCCGCCGAAAAAATTACAAGGATTGCATGAACCGCTCTGGAGCAGATCCACAACCTTAAACCAAACAAGGACCAGGGTTGTAGACCATCTCCCGAGTAGAACTGCGCTCCTTACGCTATCCGACGGACAAGACATGTCAAGTAGCTTGGCGACTAATCTAGTCATAAGTCTAATTAGCATATACTGGGATCAAGTATACTATACTACGATAACGTACATGATGCTGGTTCAACAAACCAAATGAATGGTTCAGCCCAAATCTTTGAACCAAATTCTCGACCAAGAATTCTGAAAAAATTCGGCAGTCGCCCCTGTATTTCTGAACGGGAGCTCCCTGCGAAGTAGGGCTAAATCCACTCGACGCAACCCGCCACAGAATCCCAAACTGAGAACACTAAGTCTCAGCCTCCAGCAGTGCTACAACGCGTACTAGGAACCAAACCATAGTCGAGAACACTATGTCTCGGCCTCCAGCAGTACTACGATGCATTCTGGGCACCAAGCCAACACATGTACCAAGAATCGTCACGCATGGCGTATCACTGACCTACAGTCATATCCAATCCACAAGCATGGTCACAGAAATGGTTAGCCAAAGCCGTTAGCCGACCGCGAGTCGGACACAGGGCATATTGGGATAATCTATACATGTTAGTCGTGCTCGTGTCTTAGGAGGTGTGGATGACCCGTCCGAGTTGTCCGATACGGTCATAACCCGGTATCAAATTAATATATATCATAATTTCTAATCATGGCATTTCTACGACTATGCTACACTAATCATAGTTATACATTTACAATTATAATTAATTAAATACAATGAAATCCAACGGGAGGATAAGAGTCGTCGATGAACAAAGGATACTTGCCTAGAGGGCTCGGTTAGGTAAGCAAGTCTTCGACGATCAGAATCCAAGGTAGCACGACCATCGAGGTCCTCAGAATACACAATAAATAATTATTAGAATTAAATAATAAAATAATAACCAAAATTATGAAGGATGATAGGAGGCTATATAGTGTAGGTCCCGTAAGCAATATAGGGATCTAGCATGAAACACGAGCCACGCGGATCAATACGGACACGAAAATCAAGAAATGTACATATATCGAGACGCACACAAGAATCAAAATGATACGAATATCGAGGCGAACAGGAATAGAACGTGCACGTAAATCAAGTCGTATACGAAGATCGAGTGATCATAAATATTAGAATGGTGCACGAATTAACGTGATGTACAAATCGAGATATATACGTAAATCGAGATAGAACAAAGTACAAAATAACAAGAAAATCAATACGACACATATATCGGTGTGTGCACGTAAATCGAGACAGTACGAGACTCAAGGATGCACGCAAATCAATACTGTAGAAGCATAAAAAATATGGGGTTCATGTGGATCACAACTGACCACATGAGTACTCTAGAATAAATTGACCCACATAAAGAAGAGCCGCATGATAGACTCAGCATGTCCCCTGTGGCCCATGTTTACCAGACTGATTTTTGAGCCATAGAAAGAATATTTACTTATGCGGCCAAGCTGATCAACCCTTCTGATAATGCTGACAAACTCTATCAAAATTGGCAAAAATGACAGCTCTGACAAACTCTGACACTCTTATAAAAAGAAGATGAGACATGATCAGATAAAACGTCATGTCACCAGATTGGACATGGTCATGCGGCCAAAAGGACTGCGATCCGAGTTGCATAAACTTTATGCTGCTCAATCTATGTGCTTCTTGCGGCCAAGGATAACTGTAATCTGAGCTTCATGAGCTTTATATAGAACCTATACGGCTCAAAAGTCCCCAAGCTACATGCGGACTAAGTGAAACTGCCGCATGAGCCTCATACGACCCAGCATGGCCGAACACTGAAAGAGTAAAACCCCTAAATTTCTACTATGATTTTTTTAATAAATATGTTATTGATTTTTGTACTTCGTATTTGTACGTTGCGTACGAGTTTATGTTTCATAAATTTCTCGTCAAGTGCGAATAAATGCGAAGTATATATTTTTATTAAATGTTTTAATTATATAGATGTAGAAAATATTTCAAAATAATAGACGATGAATATTTTATATTGCTTGAAGTTATAAATGCGTCGCGTCGAGGATTGCCAAAATTTATTTTTATTTAAAAAAGGCCATTTTATTTTATGGTACAAGTATAACTAGTAATTTAGAAAAACTATATTTTATGTAAGTATTATTTTTACATGCGAGTGTATATATATTTGTATTTTCAAAATTAATTATTATCATTAATATATTATTTCAAAAAATATATATTAAATATGGGTTGATTTAATATGTAATTAATTATGGTGATTTAAGTTGGAAAAAATATTTAGTTATTTGAACACAGTTTAAATTAGAGGTAGAATCTATCTACATTGGATTATATTTGATTGATTTACTTTTAAATCAATTTGAATTAAATAGTAAAAAATCCAAGGAGAATTAAATCTCTTCTTAGTCCTTATCTAGACAAGACTTTTGTAAACCCACTGATTTTTCAAAATAAATATTTGTGAAATTTTTGGATTTTTAAATAATTATTATTGACTTATTATATAATTTGTATCATTTTACATATATTTAGTATAGTGCTCATTAGTGAATTTAGTATAAAAATATATAAAGCTATTTTTCTAATACATTAAGGATTTAAACTATATTATACAATTTTTCTCAAAATTTTAGGATTTATTTCATAACTTTTATTACTTTTTATATGTTACTTATATTATACACTATTTACATAATATAGAATAAATGTCAAATTTGTATTAAATATTTCAGCTTGTATAAATGAGATTAGATGAAGGTTGTTTAAATAAATATTAACTCTATTTATTATCTATAGTAATTTTAAATAATGTTATAGATAATTTAGATAAATATGAACTATATTTTAAGTTAATCATAATCCTAAGTCTAATATGAAAGCATCCCTATCTATATTATATCATAACAAAGTAACTCCTATCAATTTAAATCAAATCATATATAATTTAGGAGATAAATCTGAAGTAAATACCTATATAAACCCAATACATCCCCCTTATATCAGCCATAATTCGAAATTATTTTTAGTCCAATAGAAACTCTAAAATTCGTCATTAGAATTCAGCTCCGCTTTTTAGCAGCAAGAACAACTTGGAACGACGATATCTCCTAGCTCCGAACTCCGTTTTGCCTCCAATTTTTTTAAAAGAAGCGTATCGAGGTAAGCTTTCTAGAAACATATTTTAATAGAAAAAATTTGTTCTGTAGATTTCTGCAAAACTGTTTGAGTAAATAGTGTCCCAAAAATAAATGTGTTTCAGTATTTTTGCGATTTCGGAGATTCCGGAAACGAAAATGCGACCGTTTAGTTTTTCGGAAAGCTGATATGAAAACCTATGCCATATCCTAACTTCAGAATTTATTAAATAAATGTAATAGGTGCAGTATTAATTATAATTAGATAATAGACTATTTTCAGCATCTGATGTTGTTCCTATACCTTCCTCTTTGTGCGCTGTTGTTGATTCATCGCCAGGACATCATCTTACCTCACTCGGACATTAGGCAAGATACCTTGCCATATTTAATGCTTACATTTAGTTGCATCTTATTATTCTGTTATTATTTTTTGTACTTTTATTTTCAGTTATTTATTTTTCTTCTTGCTTGTGGACCTAGAGTTAAGAGACTACCATTAATAGAGTGCATGTCATTAACTTTGTCATAAAAGTAACACGAGTTGTGTGTGAGTGGTGAGTAACATGTAGAGGTCATTTGCGTGTTGGCTGATCCCCTGTGCTCATGCATAGGAATAACTGTCAATAGATGCATATTAGAAGACTTGACAGTTATTAAGTATAAAACATTGTTGTGGAAGTGACTTGTGTTGGTGTGTCGTAATTACGATGCATGTATAGTATCAATGGAGGGAGAGGACAGCTATCAGCGTAGGGGCTATATTTACTTTTTACACACATTTATGGGTGATAGTGACTCGGATGAGCGCTACTTGCTGCCCGGCCGATAGTGTCTCAGATGAGCGCTACTTGACGGCCACTCTTTATTACTTGCTTTAATCCTTACAGCCCCTGCGTAGAACGTTGTCCTCAAAGTGCATATCACATAGACAGTTAGGAACCCAGTTGTGTTGTAGTTTTATAGTGTTTTCATTTGCAGTTATAATGACATGTTCTTCCTGTATCTTGTTACGTCCCTCTGAGGACCTGGTGATTTCTCCAGGTGTGTTTTATTATTTTTGCAGGTGCTCTAGCCAAGGCCATAGTTTATAATCTACCTTCATGATGCTAGCTCTTGGATCGTCCTTCGCTTTGCTCGACTTTTCCATCGTTGCTATGTATTTTTCTCTCTTTTTGTTGGTAGTAGATTTGTCTCAGCCCAACGATTGTATACATGACAAACTCAAAGTTGCTTTTTATATCATTTTTTATCTTCGTGGATGAGATTTAGTGTCTTGGCTTTCTACATTTATAGCTTATGTACACATACGAGCCTTTCATCTACTCGTATGTATACAGCTGGCATGATACGTTTCTAGTCCTTCTATTTTGGGACTGGGGCGTTACAGAAAGGCCTATGCGGCTCAAAATGACTCAAACAGACTGATCCTATCTTGCGATGGGACATGTGGCAGGCTGACCAAGTCTCAACTACCCAATTTTGTTGCAACAATATCTCAAAAAGTCACCAGCTGGTGGCCAAAAAGCGGGTCTTTATGTACTGTTGTAGCCACGTGGCCACATGGCTATCTATACGGCTCAAAACATATTCACTATAAATAGCTGGGTACCACACCCATGTAAAAGGCTGGCAACCTACGAAGGTTAGTTTCTTCAAGAGCGAGGACCGTGTCAGATAGTCCAAGGAGTAAGGCAGAGTTGGTACACTTTTTCGAGCCTCTATCGTTACCCCCAGAATCAAAACTAAACAATTGTACTTAGATTATTTCCTAGGATTTCTTTCTATGCCTTCTCTTGTACAAGCAAGTTTGTAATCAAGTTCAAATTCATTTGTAATTTTTTGTGCTTGATATTTAATGAAAAACACGATGACGACTCCGTTGGGGACATCCTTCTCTTCTGATAAGAAGTTGGTGATGCAATCTGATGCGTCCAAGCTCGGCTCCATGCAGCAAATGCTCGTGGTTCGATTTGACCAACGAGCATTCGAAGAAATGCTCTCTGAAGGGAGCGCCAGCCCATCGCAGAAGTGAGCCAACCCAAAGAGAACCTGCAGGATGTCAAAGCACAAAACTGTTGCCCCCGACCAGGTTCTCGAAGAAGCTCCTTCTGTGGCCCAAGACGGTGATCAAGACTCTTCTGTGACCTTACTTTCGACCGCAGAGAACTCCACTGTCCCCTAATCCTACAAAATCTAGCAAAGGAAAACACTACGATGCTGGTTTTTGGAGGCACAAGGGAATTCCATACGGACGAGGAAGAGGCCACATAAGAGAGATGGGCAGATAGCCCATGCGGCAGCCAACTCTGGCCGCAGACAAATGGCCCATGCGGCAACCAAATCTGGCCGCAGACAGATGGCCCATGTGGCAGCCAACTCTGTGTTCGATCGTCTCTCATGCGGGCCCGACTCCATACGGCCAATTGAGAATATGGGATGTATCAATCTGGACTCTTCTTACTATGCACCTTCGAGTGCTAAGTCGAAGAAGTCTAGGACAGTGCGGGCCCAACAAGCCCAGTCAACTGTCCAAGTTGCTGACCGCCAGCGGGCACCGTTAGCTGTTATACGGGCCCCTGATAGAAAGTTGTACAGAACCACCCGCGTCCAGTCCCCCAGGGCTAACGGACAGGGTGGGTCTCAAAAGTATCCCTCCAACGATCGAGATCAAGTGTGTTTACTAGCCTCGGATCAGGAGCAACCATGACACCTATGCACCCGTGTGCTCGGGATACCCGAGTCAAAAATTTGGATGTAAAGCTGGATCAGTCCGCTATCGACTTGCGAGAGGTGATTACTCAAAAACGCAAGGAGAAGGAAGCAACCTTGGCATGCGATGAGCCCCTCTCGGGACGTCGTTGCACCCAAGTCATCATCAACTGCTGCGGCAACAAGTTGGCAGCACCTGAAGATCGGCAGTCCGTTTTCCAACGACTGCAGCAGCCAGCACCTTTCCAACAACAACTTGAGAAACAGGTTCAAATCCTGGGAGACGAGGAATTTTCTTTTGCCTCATGTAATTCAACCCGGAAGATTCTTCCCGGCAAGGGAGGGAATGAGACAGGCTCTTCCAGTCCAGCAATCTCCGCCAGCATTGCAAGGAAACACTCGTCTGGAGGACTGCCACCGACAACCACACGGGGTGTCTACCTAGGCACTCGATCCAAAAAGAAGCTTCCAACACTTGGGGGTACATCCTCGACCTCTCTGGGGTAGATGAGGCCGGGGGTAGCAGTCCCCTCAAAGTATGCGACAACCCGGTGTTCTAAAAGCATACATAGGGGGTAGCGATCCACTGGAAATTACGCAACAAACATGGATGTCCCTAAGGATGACCGTCTTTGCCAAGACGATGCGGCTTCCTGCACAGGGGGTAGTACCCCTTCCGAGTCCGAGGAGAAAGACATTCTGACATTCCTCGATGATTTCTCGGTACGAGGGTACAACACAAAGAGCACCTCTGCTACAATCACTTCCACGTCTACCCACGTACGGACAGTCTTTATGGCTGACGATGATCATGAAGTACCTACTGATCGACAACGTCTAGAATTATTTGAAGCCACGCTCATGTCCTTGGTCAAGTCAGTAGACGAAAGCAAAGCCACCTTGCCGACCCAACCGGCAAGGACGCCTGGACAAACAAGTTTGGGACCCGCGGTCAATGCGGACTCCAATACGATCGCTTATCCTTTGGGTGACAATCCTCTAGGAGCATCCGCTCCTTCAGCTGCAGATGAAGCCAGGGAGACAAGGAGGGAAGTTCAAGAGCTTTGAACAATGTTCAATACTCGAGATTCTTCCCGGGACCTTAGAATACGGCAGCCGTATCCCATTGCGTAGAGAGATGTTCCTTTTCTGCCACGAAACAACCATTTCATATTGATTCGTATGACGGAAAGACCTCTGCTAGTTGGTACATAACTTATTTCGAGGTCACAACTGACCATTTGCCGCATAGCGATGCCATCCTCACATGATTATTTATCGGAGCAATGAGGGGAATCGCGTTTGACTGGTACCACAACCTTCCGGACAACTGCATCCAGTCTTTTGACGGCCTCAAGCACATGTTCCTAAAAATATTCTATGAAGTGGGACATGATGTGACAATGTCATCCCTCATGGACGTCGTTTAGGGGAAGAGGGTGCTAACAAGGAACTATATCGAGCGGTTTCGCCAAACTGCAATGAGATTGCCCCAAGGCAATCCCGAAAGCTCTTTAATCTATATCTGCCAAAAGAAGTTGCTTTCCGCAATCAGCCTCTGGATGGGTGAAGATCAGTTCAGTGATTGGATGATCTTCATCATAAGCGCCACCATTACGGAGGCAAAGTTAAAGAAGGCTCGCCAGCTGGGACTACACATCCCGGATGGAGAGGTCAAAAGCAAACGTCCTGGTACCACCCCTATTAACAACAACACTGACGGAACCTCCAATAATCGGGACAATGATGGAAAACAGGCTATGGTCGCCGGTACGACCAAGAAGCCTGAACAAAACCAGACAGAATCTCAGTGGCCCAAGGTTAATTACTCATTCGAAGATAGTCATATCAAGCCTATCTTCGACATGCTCTTGCAAGGAGACATGATCCAACTCCCTCCACTAAGACGCGAGCCTTGAGCGGCAGAGATGGAAGACCCAAAATCTGCCATTTCCACCTCTATGTTCATCATGGCACTCATGACTGCTTTTAATTAAAGAGGTACATCCAAAATCTTTCTGTGGCGACGAACATAGTGTCAATTCAGTTCGGCAACTTCTCTCCAACAAGTAATCAAGACGTGGTAATACCTATCCCCCGGGCAATGATGGAGATTACTAATATTTCCTCCGTCCGGGACAAAACGACTGGCTTGGTACCTCTCACCACGTCACGAGGAGAGATCATGTGGGTGCACCCAGACTTAGTACCCGAAATTACCCAGACGGTGTCTTCTCTAGACAACAAGAGGAAGGGCAGGAAGTCCAGATCCTGCCATATAATTTTAGACGAAGCTGAAGAGGCGGCGACTGTTGTTACCCGGTCTGGGGCACAAGTTCAGCCCACTCTGGGTAGTTTAGTCGAAGACCCTCAGCCAGCAACGCTGGCTGCCATTGATGTTCCGGGGCCATCTTAGCCTCTATCAGTAGACAGGGCCAAGCCGAAAGAAACCCGCTTCGACAGGCCGCTCCATAAAGATGCACCTCAAGGACTAGAGAGACCTTACAACTTTGACATATTAGCACAATTGGCTAATACGCCCGCAAAGTTGTCGTTATACGAGCTCCTAAGTGTCACGCCCCGATCCCGGAGGATCGAAAACAAGCCACTGGACGTGATGCCGTACAAGTCTAGATTGCACTTGTACAAGGCAAAACCATTACAGTTCCTGGTAATTCTCAGAAAACATCGATAAGGCAGCGGAACCAAGCAGATAAATTGAAGTCACACAATTTATGAAGAAATGTATCTCTTTATTGATATTCAAAATGGATTACAAGACTTGCAGCGGAATACAGAGTTTACAACTGAATACAAGACTCTTGAGTAGCCAACTGAATGTATACACTTGCCTTTTAGGCTACAAATGAATATACCGACTTCTTTACAATGACTTGCCAATTTGGCTACAATCTCACTGGTACATCTGAGTTCTACTGTTCCATATATTATGTCCCGTATAGCAGAAGACATCATCTTGAAAGAAGAGCTTCTGCACACCCATCCGATTCATCGATGCCAAGCACTGATTCACAGAATTTCCCCCAAGCAAACACCTGTAATATTGCCCACAACGTGGGTCAGTACATCATCAATGTACTGGCGAGCGGTGCTGGCCCAACTCACCTAAGAAGACAACACTAAGTAATCATGTTACAGAACATTATTAACAGTGGTCTTTCTTGTTGCCTTAGGGTCAATTTCATGTTATAGCCGATAAGAAGTAAAGTATGCAAATCTCATAGCCAACATAATTAAAAGCATACTGTTATCATCCTTTGGTGATTCTTACCCACGGTCGTATAGCCATCCCTGTACATTTATAATACTTACTCTGCCTGCACAAGACATTGTTAGAAACAATATCATGATTCAATATGAATATCACCGTTCAGGTGATTCTTACCAACAGCCGACATCCTTCCCTGTATTTGAGTAATAACTTACTCTGCCTGCATCAGACATCATTAGCACCTGACCTATCTATATGAAGGTCACTGGCGACACGCCATCCTGGACCGTCTTACTGGTACAACGGTGCCCATTCAGTGCAGGTAGCTAGCCTCACTGCAAGTCCCGTTTACCGATGCCAGTACGTCGGCACATTTTTTGTTTCCTCCTAGGACGAATCGGGTTCCATGGCCCAGGAATACCGTTCGAGGAAACTACCTTGTCGACAAGTTGTCCATGACCATGTAACTATATGCAACTTATCTAAGAAGAAAACATATAATGCATGATAAGGAAAACTAAGTAATTCAGCCACCATTCTCATTCATATTACCATCTTGCCATCTAGCCATCTTGCCTTGAGCCAATGCTCATATTATCCTCTACCCAATCCAGGGTCTTGGCGTAATCAACATTCTACATCAGCGACAGGATAATAGAATGTTGTTACCCAATCCTTTTTGCTACATCTTTGATACTATACATCTTTCCAACCAAACTCAGTGTACTCACCGCCCAATTCCTGGGACTTAGCGTCTGTTTAGCATTCATTCATTTGAATGCAATTCAAGCATACTCACTGCCCAGTTCTTGGGTCTTAGCATCTGTTTTACCATTTATTCATTGAGCCAAAGCTCAATATACTCACCGCCAAAGTATTTGGGACTTTGCCATCACTTGTCATGTAATTCATCGCAACAGTGTACAAGCATACAATTCATCTTGCCACACCAGTTTACGTTCAGGTGATTATTATCTTTCATTATCTTTCCAAATTTTGTGCAAGGTGTTATTGAACAAACTCAACTAGAAACATAGCATACTCATCCTTATTTTAAGCGTGAAGCTAAAGGATCTTTGAAGGGTTCAACACTACTCACATTCATAGGACGATTCCCGCCACGATCACATAGTCTTCCAAGCGATCCTTCACATAATCCCAAGTCCAACAAGGCTTCATCGAACCAACCATCCAACATAAGGCATCTTGCGGGTCGGGGCACTACAATATATACCATGCAGAAAAAGTTTCGTCCTCGAAACTTAAAACAAAACTCATCCCCAAAATTTCAACCAACTCTTCATGAAACTTCTCAACGATCAACTTTGCACCATCTAATATTTCTCCGCAATCTCTCGATTGATTTCAAGTAATGTACCATTTCGTTACAACATCCCAATTGATTCAACATAGTTTACCATCTTTGATCTTTCCTCCGACACTCGTGTAAATCCTTAGCACATGATAATCCTTCCCGTGGCTTCGTTTGAATTCAGCATACCACTTAGTTGGAATCATACACATATTTTAGGCGTCCCCGAAATACATGCACTTCAGCCAAGTTCAGTGATAGAGAAAACGAACGAGCTACGGTGTACCTTCCTTTTCGAACATCAGTAATTCTTTTTGAGCATCTCGTATAATCCCACTTTGTTTATTCAATATCCCAACCAATTACTAAGACGATATATGTCGCCAATTCTAATTCGATAAATTTTTCTCAACCGATCCAACATTTCAAAATATTCAAACTTAGATGTATCAAGTATTCCTTTCAAGTTCATTGTCATCCATGCCACCAAAGTTGATAAATCCCATAGCAATATTTTATTTCGATACACCGATTCTCATCGGTCAAATCTTGTACTCATCATCGTTCGCATCCATATACTTTGTTTGCAACTTGTAAATTTCCCAATCATGATCCATCTTCCAAATCATACCATCCTTCAAATTGTACCACAATTTTACTCTAGCAACATTTCTTGCTGTCCTCCAATATTTTCTCGTATTGATCAAGCCAACATATTTATCCTCTCGTATAGGCAACTATCATATTCTAGCAACATTAATTCTGAGGGTCATTCATATTCACATTCGCCGATCTCGGCTACATGCACTACCCAATTCCGTCATTACACTTATCCTCAATCTTGATCCGGTCAATAAAATTATTCCAACTATCTCAAAGCACTACCAACAATTTTTGCAGCTCAATATCAATCAACCAATCCAACCAGTTCTAACAATTCCTAACATTTCAACCAAGGCAACTCAATTTCCGAAACCAACATGATCCGTCATCCCATCCAATATTATAACATCAAAATTTCCCAAATATCTATTCCATTCCAAAGCCTACCTTCCAACACATCTTATTCATTCCAACTATACTCACGCAACACCAATAGGGACATCCTACGGTTTTCCAATAGTCAACTTAGCATAAAATCAAGTCTCTACGGTCAGCTAATCTAAGCTAAACCAGACATTCAGCTAACCCATATGAGATGAGTAGCTATCAGGGATATACTTATCTCTTATCTTAGAGGCAACTAATTCTCAATATAGGGCAACTCTATGGTCTGACCAACTTAGGGACATGGGACACCACCCCAATCTTATGAACTTATACCCAATACGGACAACTGAAGAACATAGCCAACCAATCTGAACTTAAGCAAGCAACCAACAATCTAGGCAACCAACCGACAATCTAGGCAACTAGCCAACAATCTAGGCAACCAACCGACAATCTAGGCAACTAGCAAACAATCTAGGCAACCAACCGACAATCTAGGCAACTAGCCAACAATCTAAGCAACCAACCGACAATCTAGGCAACTAGCCAACAATCTAGGCAACCAACCGATAATCTAGGCAACTAGCCAACAATCTAGGGTCAAGTCTTTCTACCCGTACTCATACTCGAGTCATACCCACGAAGTCTCATTTTAGACTTACCCGCAACCGACCAAATCTATCCGACAATCTATCCAACAATCTATGGGCCAATCTCGAAGCTATCATATAAAATTCCTCAATAGAATATGCAACTTTCAATTTCCATTTGCATAGACATAGCATCTGTTCGATCCAACTTGTATCCTCATATCGTACTCAAATTGTCTATTCAATCGGGTCAACTATTTCGAGTCATCATCCGACATTGTTATCTCAATACTTTATCACTTATGATCTCTTTCTTACGGTCTGTTCGCGACATATTCGTTTCCCACATTCTTAGATCATCGATACGGTCCGTACTCTTTTAACCAACAAAAAATAAGGCAACTATAATCATATTTCTTCCGAGGCATCATTTATAAATTTTCTAACACCAACACGGACATCTCTTAGCAATTCACGTTAACCATCAATATTAGTTTTGTATCATCTCCTTATGATTCCATAAGAAGATTTACTATTCATGTACTGATCCAATCTCTATGGCACCAATCATCTAGTATTCTTACTTCGATCATCCAATTGCATATGACATAACTTAATTAGCTAAGTCATAATCCCACAATTCTATATTCCACCAAACTTGTTATCCATGCGACAACATCATCTATTGACAGGGTCTATTACATATCGCTGCACCTCGATACTTATTTGTGTTCCAGCCATTCGACTCTCGTAAGGAACATCTACTCTTTCGTACATCAAGGGACAAGTACCCATTCTCTATGCCTCAAAATAGTCAAGGGTCATAACTTGTTAATTCGGGACGTCAATTTCCTTCAAGCACACTGCACCACGTGCTAAGATCATCGATTCCACAAGCCCATTCTCTAACTTTTCGGTCGTCGATGCAACTCTCTGCATCTTCTAAATCATTCGTAACATCCCGATAAGCGTCTAACATTACCATCAGTTCTATCGATATCCAACATGCAATTTCATTAACTCAATTCCAACATCGTTCAATATTCGATCCATAGTTATTCCCGCAAAATCATTCGATAGCAACACCACACATCGTTACCAAGCCTACAGTCCTTCTATCCAACTGATTCAAGTACTCGCCTAAATCTAAAATTCTTTTCTTTCCCAACCAAGGCATCATTTCATATTCTCAATTCTCTTATTACCCAACTTAATGCTAACCGACAAGGTCTAGCGATGGTTCATCTGAACACATCAAAATCTCACAACGGTCATCCAACTTAACAATCAAGGAACACGCCTAGCCAACATGTATCAATCGTAAGCTCAGCTACGATTCGATACCACCCACTACCTTATAGGTAAAGCAATCACAAAATCATAGACACATCAAGGGTCAAGGGACATCTTATCACGACAAGGGTATATGTAATATACCACCCAGAGCTCAAGCCATTCCAAACACAATATTCCTTCACATCAAACCGACATCCAACATGGACTATCCATCCTGCAGTGGTTATGCTGACCACAAATACCGACTCAAAATTCGGTCGATTCCCATTCACTGAAATTCATGCACATACTGTTCCAACATACCATGCCATCACCCACTGTCGATTGCTGCATAACAATCGATTCAAAGAATTCTACACATAAGACATCCAGCATACATCACAAACTTACGCATCGCATCATTGTTATTCTTTTTGGTATCTTTTTTTAGAAATTCAACAAAGCACACATATCACACCCCACATATTTAGACTTATTGTATGGAACACCTAGTGAGAGGTTAGAATGATCAACGGACTTTCAGTCAAGGGAACAACATAGAATAGTTTGGAAGCAACACAGAATAATCGCAGAAGCACTATGAGTCATCATAGAGGCAACTTTGATTTCATCGCGGAAGCAACTTTGAGTATTCGCGAAAGCAACTTTGATTCACCGCGGAAGCAACTTTGAATAATCGCGGAAGCAATCTTTGAATCATCGCGGAAGCAGCTTAGAATCATCTTAGTAGCAACGTTGATTCGAAACAAATCGAATAGGAATCCAAGGATGTAAAGCCGTGCTCTGATACCATTATGTCACGCCCCGATCCCGGAGGATCGAAAACAAGCCACTGGGCGTGATGCCGTACAAGTCTAGATTGCACTTGTACAAGGCAAAACCATTACAGTTCCTGGTAATTCTCAGAAAACATCGATAAGGCAGCGGAACCAAGCAGATAAATTGAAGTCACACAATTTATGAAGAAATGTATCTCTTTATTGATATTCAAAATGGATTACAAGACTTGCAGCGGAATACAGAGTTTACAACTGAATACAAGACTCTTGAGTAGCCAACTGAATGTATACACTTGCCCTTTAGGCTACAAATGAATATACCGACTTCTTTACAATGACTTGCCAATTTGGCTACAATCTCACTGGTACATCTGAGTTCCACTGTTCCATAGATTATGTCCCGTATAGTAGAAGACATCGTCTTGAAAGAAGAGCTTCTGCACACCCATCCGATTCATCGATGCCAAGCACTGATTCACAGGATTTCCCCCAAGCAAATACCTGTAATATTGCCCACAACGTGGGTCAGTACATCATCAATGTACTGGCGAGCGGTGCTGGCCCAACTCACCTAAGAAGACAACACTAAGTAATCATGTTACAGAACATTATTAACAGTGGTCTTTCTTGTTGCCTTAGGGTCAATTTCATGTTATAGCCGATAAGAAGTAAAGCATGCAAATCTCATAGCCAACATAATTAAAAGCATACTGTTATCACCCTTTGGTGATTCTTACCCACGGTCGTATATCCATCCCTGTACATTTATAATACTTACTCTGCCTGCACAAGACATTGTTAGAAACAATATCATGATTCAATATGAATATCACCGTTCAGGTGATTCTTACCAACAGCCGACATCCTTCCATGTATTTGAGTAATAACTTACTCTGCCTGCATCAGACATCATTAGCACCTGACCTATCTATATGAAGGTTACTGGCGACATGCCATCCTGGACCGTCTTACTGGTACAACGGCGCCCTTTCAGTGCAGGTAGCTAGCCTCACTGCAAGTCCCGTTTACCGATGCCAGTACGTCGGCACATTCCTTGTTTCCCCCTAGGACGAATCGGGTTCCATGGCCCAGGAATACCGTTCTAGGAAACTACCTTGTCGACAAGTTGTCCATGACCATGCAACTATATGCAACTTATCTAAGAAGAAAACATATAATGCATGATAAGGAAAACTAAGTAATTCAGCCACCATTCTCATTCATATTACCATCTTGCCATCTAGCCATCTTGCCTTGAGCCAATGCTCATATTATCCTCTACCCAATCCAGGGTCTTGGCGTAATCAATATTCTACATCGGCGACAGGATAATAGAATGTTGTTACCCAATCCTTTTTGCCACATCTTTGATACTATACATCTTTCCAACCAAACTCAGTGTACTCACCGCCCAATTCCTGGGACTTAGCGTCTGTTTAGCATTCATTCATTTGAATACAATTCAAGCATACTCACTGCCCAGTTCTTGGGTCTTAGCATCTGTTTTACCATTTATTCATTGAGCCAAAGCTCAATATACTCACCGCCCAAGTATTTGGGACTTTGCCATCACCTGTCATGTAATTCATCGCAACAGTGTACAAGCATACAATTCATCTAGCCACACCAGTTTACGTTCAGGTGATTATTATCTTTCATTATCTTTCCAAATTCCATGCAAGGTGTTATTGAACAAACTCAACTAGAAACATAGCATACTCATCCTTATTTTAAGCGTGAAGCTAAAGGATCTTTGAAGGGTTCAACACTACTCACATTCATAGGACGATTCCCGCTACGATCACATAGTCTTCCAAGCGATCCTTCGCATAATCCCAAGTCCAACAAGGCTTCATCGAACCAACCATCCAACATAAGGCATCTTGCGGGTCGGGGCACTACACTAAGGCTCTCCAAAGATCTTTATGGCGCATTGAGTAAAGCACTCCAGAATGCTAACGCCTACTTATCCCAGGTCAAACCTACAAGGGAAGACTCATCGGCAGATATCCAGGGCAGCAACTGTACGGATGCAATACCCAACATCGTATTCACCCTACAGGACATGTTGATCAAGACCAACTTGCATGATCGCCCCTTGTACTACACTGGATACATAGACGACATCAAGGTGGATCGGATGCACATCGATCCTGGCTTATCGATAAGCATAATCCCGAAAAGCTTACTTCAAGTGTCACACCCCAGAACCAGAATGTTGGAGAGCGGGGGCGGACATAGCCAGCTACGTATAACGGAATGGAATCCACACCGCTATACGGTCACGGCTGTCTAGATATGTGAAGGTTTTACTACAATCCATCCATCGGTCTCTTAAGGTCATAAAATAGCCTATTGTCTCAATCTCAACCAACTAATAATAGTAACAAGATATCAGGTGACTAAATATACAATTGTAAGGCATCCCAAACAATACATATCCAGATGATCATGAAGCTAGTCGTACAAAATGTAAGGACTAGCAAGAGTTCAGTCATACATGATCAACCCCCGGGGCTTGTCAATCATGTTACAGCCCGTAGGCAGACGGTATGTAAGTACAATCGAGCTAACACTTGCTCGTCGGCTAAACGCCTCAAAAGAATAATTTACAATATTACAGTGGGAGAACAAAAAGAAACCCACTCAATGCCCTGGTTACGCCTGGTGACCACCATCGGGCTGGAAAGCAGGTAGATCCTTTGCTGCTGCTCCGGTATCTGGCCATACAAAACCAGCTGGATCAGACCCCAGAAAGAGCAAGTGCCACAAAGGAGGCTTCACTTAAGGACTAAAACTAACAAATCATTAGCATTCAACAGGTAAGAAAATAATAAGTAACACAGTTTGGGGTTTGTGCACTACCAATGCACTTATCCCAATCAGAGAAAATAACTAAGTGAAGCATCATTGACATAAAAGAACTGGAGAATCATGCTAAATAAAACATAGCGGGACAATATATGAAGAGAAAACGAAGAAGAAACATGGTAGGTGATATATAAAAGACATTCTTGTACAGAATCAATAAAAGATAGGACATATGGAAAAGCATGCCAGGATGATATACGATGAGATAACCATGGGACTATTCAGATAGCTAGGTTACAACCCGTAAACCAAACAAAGACCGGGGTTGTAACCCTTCGTCTGAACGGAACTTGGTTTCTCTCACCATTTATCGACAAGATGAATATAAGAAATCAGGTCAAGTAACAATCTGGAGTGACAATCATTATAGTGACAATCTGGAGTGACAATCTTCCAATCATTCTGGTACAATCCTGCAATCAATCAATTCTAGACAATACCATACTGGACTAGACTCCATCCATTCAATCACGGCCAATCATTGCCTACGGCTTTCTACATTAACTAACTAGGGTTGTCACAATCCTAGTTACTATCAAGATGCAATGAGATGTTCCACCAGCCACAAGCCCTGCAGCTAATCCAGGTTATCCAGGCGACTGGGATTCATTAAGCAATTATCAAGAGTTATTAGGTGTGCCCCACATGACAGTGGGCTGGAAATGTGCCCTACTCGACGGCAGGCTACAAGTCCAACAATTGTGGCCGGGATAACGGGATCGCCTGTAACTGGGGAAAATCTCTCATGACTACTGAATTATTCTAATCATTAAGCTTAGTTTGTTTCAATAGGTACCCCTGATCGTGGTACTCAGGAGTCCCATCCTAGACATGGTGCGAGACTGGACAAGTGGATTTAACAAGCAAGCAAGAAAGAACCACCCACGGTGTCAAGACAAGTCAAGCTAAGTTATCAGGTCATGTCAAGTCAGGAGTGCGCCACGACGGGCCACTATCATGTCAGGTTGGTCATGTCAGGAGTGCACCACTACGGGTCACTGTCGTATTATGCAAGTTCATTGTCATACCATGCCATGTACAATAGTCATTCCAAACATATTAAGTAAAATCAAGTTCAAGACAAAAGGCGTAAGGATATAAAATAGGCGTAGAATATCTAATAAAATATCAATATATAGGGCTATAGAAGAGCCAAGCTTAGAGAAATAAAATCAAATCTCCAAGAGACAATAGATTGCGCAAGGGGTCAGGGGGTTGGATTGCGCAGGAGTCAAGTGCACCAGGGGCCAACTGCGCAGGAGTGAGCTGCGCAGGGGTCAGATTGCGCAGAGGATGGATTGCGCAGAGGATGGATTGCGCAGGATCGGGTTGCACAGCAATGGATTGTGCAGAGGATGAACTACGCAGCAATGGGTTGCGCCAGCGCCAGCACTGGACTGCGCCAGCACTGGATTGCGCAGCAATAGATTGCGCCAGCACTAAAGAGCACTGGACTGGCTAGATGGACTGTGCCAGCGCTAAAGAGCACTGGACAGGCTGGATTGCACCCGGGACAGAAGATCATCTTCCCCAAAGCTGAGAGCAATGGCCATGGAATTTTAAAATTTCAAAAGACCATAACTAGGTCAAATCTCAATAAAAATCTACTTTGCAAAGGTCTAAGTTGTGTAAAATTAAATTCTCTTTAACATGGAACAATCAAAACATGAAAATGAACAAGTTTTATAGATCAAATCCACCAAAATCTGAAAATACTTCAAACCTAGATCTACAAAATTCCAAGCTCCAAATGGAGAAAACTCAAGTTCTAATGTTACTTAGAATGAGCTAATAAAGCTATTAGACAAATAAAATGTAGCCCTTAAGTGATAGCAAGATGCAACTTGCCTAGAGCTTGGGTGTAGGTGGAGAGGAGGAAGAAGAAGAAAATAAAATGAGGAGAGAGAGAGGAAGTTTGATATTTATGGGAGGGGGTGGTTCACCATGTCAAACCAAAATAAACCGAACCAAGCCAAGCCAAGTCATGTTGAACCAAGTCAAGGCCAATAACTCTCTCTAGCAATTTAAACCAAATGAATCATGAAATAAACCCAAGCTTCACTAATCCAAAATAATAAACCAATGAACCATTAAACCAATTGAACTGTTAATGCCAATAAAAATCAAGCCAATGCAAAATAAACCAAGGTAACTAATCATGACTAAAATAAAATAAAATATGGGTCCAAAACACGTATACGTACACTAAATACGTATCACGAATTTGGGACATTACATCCTACCCACCTTAAAAGAATTCTGTCCTCGGAATTTAATCAAGAGGCTAGAGATGTAAGGGAAAGCTATTCTATCATAGGCAATCTACCACTATCAATCAATCATACAATCATTCATGCAAGCAAGGATTCGAAGCGTAAGGCATAAGGAAGATATTACACCTTACGAGTCAAACCAGCCGGGATGACCTGATCAGATATCATCCTCATGCTCCCAAGTTTGACTCTCCCAAAGAGGGATGACTCTAAGCAACACGGACTAAACTGATAGTCTTGCGCTTGAGGTCTCTCTCTTTGGTCAAACATGGACACGGGCCTATCCTCATACAAAAAGGTTGGTACCAATAACCAGTTTCGAATGACCTAGGATATGGCTCGGGTCTAGGATGTTCCGTCGCAATCAGGATACATGAAATACGTCATGCACCCCGCAAAACAACGGTAGAAAAGCAAGATGAGAGGACACATATACCTCTCGGCCGATTCTGAACCTGAGCCTGGGCTAGGGCAAACTGCCGCGGGTTCTGTTGCTGGAAGGTCTGGGCCTGAGTTGACAATGGCCCCGGGAACGGAAACTGCTGTTGCTGGTGAACTGGAGCTGGTACTGGTGCTGGTGCTGGTCCCCTAACCGAGGGACTAGATACTATCGATGCTGAATCAACTCTGAATGGGCAGGACCCTACCCTATGGTCCGGTGCTCCACACAATAAACACAATCCTAACGCCTTGCGACACTCTGCTACCACGTGTCCAGGCTTCCCACAATAAGAACAGCCTACGACGGAAGACTGTGCTTGCTTCTGTTTCTGCTGAGAGTACGTGACCGATGTCACTGAGGCCGCCTGCCTCGGAGTTCCAATTGTTAAGGCCCTGACTGCCGGGGCTGGTGCTGTCGACTGGGTCATCTGGCCGTGAGAACGCTTCCGACCTCCGGTCCTGTCCACGATCCTGTGGGAGGTATACTCGTGCCTCCTGGCTGCCCTCAGTACTGCATCAAAGGTCTGATGCTCAAACTGTTCCACTGCCAAAAGAATCTTGAGATGGAGCCCCTGCTGAAATCGCTGAGCTCTATCATACTCGGTTGCCACCAAGGTGGGAGCAAACCGACTGAGTCTAGAAAACTCGGCCGCATATCCGTCGACCGTCCTTCCCATCTGCTTCAGGTTGCTGAATCGGGTCTGCAGATCGTACCGAGCCACAGCATCGAAGTACTTGGTCTGGAATCTCTCACGAAATACTGCCCATGCAATAGGGGCCACTAATTCCACGGCCTGTGCAGCCCACCAGCTGCGGGCAAGATCTAATAACTGTAGGCGCACCACGGCCACCTTCTCGTCTTCGGGAGTCTTGGATGCTTCTAGAATCACTTCAGTATCCTGAAGCCAAGCATCTGCGGCGATCGCATCTTCGCTGCCATCGAAGAATGGAGGGTCCAGGCGCTTGAAACTGTTTGCTGCACTATTCCCTCGGGGACCACTTCTATTCAGAGCATCTTCCACTGCCTGGTGCAAGGCATCTCCTTTACGATCCTGGGAAGCTAACAAAGTCCTGACAAGACCCACCAAAGTACCATCATCGGGCTCTGCAGGCTGAACGGGCTGAACTGGTTGCTCGGGATCCCCGGTAGGCATAACACTGGAAGCCACTCCTGAATGTTGGGCTTGATCCCCAGGTTGCTGCTGGTCCACGGGAGGTGCTCCGCCTTGCTGATCGGCAGGTCCATCAACAATGCCGCTGAAGAAGACGACATAGGGAACAATAAGGAAGGACCAGGACAGATCAACGATTACAAGCATGTGATCAGGACAAGAATTTTCAGGAATCAAGAGGATACGAGCAGAGATCAAGGGCGAGTACAGATTGAGACATCTATTCGGTAAACCCTCACACATCTTGATTAACAAGACCTGCATGGGCCACCACTTAAACCATGTCACGCCCCAGAACCAGAATACTGGAGAGCGGGGGCGGACATAGCCAGCTACGTATAACGGAATGGAATCCACACCGCTATACGGTCACGGCTGTCTAGATATGTGAGGGTTTCACTACAATCCATCGGTCTCTTAAGGTCATAAAATAGCCTATTGTCTCAATCTCAACCAACTAATAATAGTAACAAGATATCAGATCACTAAATATACAATTGTAAGGCGTCCCAAACATTACATATCCAGATGATCATGAAGCTAGTCGTACAAAATGTAAGGACTAGCAAGAGTTCAGTCATACATGATCAACCTCCGGGGCTTGTCAATCATGTTACAGCTCGTAGGCAGACGGTAAGTAAGTACAATCGAGCTAACACTTGCTCGTCGGCTAAACGCCTCAAAAGAATAATTTACAATATTACAGTGGGAGAACAAAAAGAAACCCACTCAATGCCCTGGTTACGCCTGGTGACAACCATCGGGCTGGAAAGTAGGTAGATCCTTTGCTGCTGCTCCGGTATCTGGCCATACAAAACCAGCTGGGTCAGACCCCAGAAAGAGCAAGTGCCACAAAGGAGGCTTCACTTAAGGACTAAAACCAACAAATTATTAGCATTCAACAGGTAAGAAAATAATAAGTAACACAGTTTGGGGTTTGTGCACTACCAATGCACTTATCCCAATCAGAGAAAATAACTAAGTGAAGCATCATTGACATAAAAGAAATGGAGAATCATGCTAAAAACATAGCGGAACAATATATGAAGAGAAAACGAAGAAGAAACATGGTAAGTGATATATAAAAGACATTCTTGTACAGAATCAATAAAAGATAGGACATATGGAAAAGCATGCCAGGATGATATACGATGAGATAACCATGGGACTATTCAGATAGCTAGGTTACAACCCGTAAACCAAACAAGGACCGGGGTTGTAACCCTTCGTCTGAACGGAACTTGGTTTCTCTCACCATTTATCGGCAAGATGAATATAAGAAATCAGGTCAAGTAACAATCTGGAGTGACAATCATTATAGTGACAATCTGGAGTAACAATCTTCCAATCATTCTGGTACAATCCTGCAATCAATCAATTCTAGACAATACTATACTGGACTAGACTCCATCCATTCAATCACGGCCAATCATTGCCTACGGCTTTCTACATTAACTAACTAGGGTTGTCACAATCCTAGTTACTATCAAGATGCAATGAGATGTTCCACCAGCCACAAGCCCTGCAGCTAATCCAGGTTATCCAGGCGACTGGGATTCATTAAGTAATTATCAAGAGTTATTAGGTGTGCCCCACATGACAGTGGGCTGGAAATGTGCCCTACTCGACGGCAGGCTACAAGTCCAACAATTGTGGACGGGATAGCGGGATCGCCTGTAACTGGGGAAAATCTCTCATGACTACTGAATTATTCTAATCATTAACCTTAGTTTATTTCAATAGGTACCCCTGATCGTGGTACTCAGGAGTCCCATCCTAGACATGGTGCAAGACTGGACAAGTGGATTTAACAAGCAAGCAAGAAAGAACCACCCACGGTGTCAAGACAAGTCAAGCTAAGTTATCAGGTCATGTCAAGTCAAGAGTGCGCCACGACCGGCCACTATCATGTCAGGTTGGTCATGTCAGGAGTGCACCACTACGGGTCACTGTCGTGTTATGCAAGTTCATTGTCATACCATGCCATGTACAATAGTCATTCCAAATATATTAAGTAAAATCAAGTTCATGACAAAAGGCGTAAGGATATAAAATAGGCGTAGAATATCTAATAAAATATTAATATATAGGGCTATAGAAGAGCCAAGCTTAGAGAAATAAAACCAAATCTCCAAGAGCCAATAGATTGCGCAAGGGGTCAGGGGGTTGGATTGCGCAGGAGTCAAGTGCACCAGGGGCCAACTGCGCAGGAGTGAGCTGCGCAGGGGTCAGATTGCACAGAGGATGGATTACGCAGAGGATGGATTGCGCAGGATCGGGTTGCGCAGCAATGGGTTGCGCAGCAATGGATTGCGCAGAGGATGAACTGCGCAGCAATGAGTTACGCCAGCGCCACCACTGGACTGCGCCAGCACTGGATTGCGCAGCAATAGATTATGCCAGCACTAAAGAGCACTAGACTGGCTAGATGGACTGCGTCAGCGCTAAAGAGCACTGGACTGGCTGGATTGCGCCCGGGACAGAAGATCATCTTCCCCAAAGCTGAGAGCAATGGCCATGGAATTTCAAAATTTCAAAAGACCATAACTAGGTCAAATCTCAATGAAAATCTACTTTGCAAAGGTCTAAGTTGTGTAAAATTAAATTCTCTTTAACATGGAACAATCAAAACATGAAAATGAACAAGTTTTATAGATCAAATCTACCAAAATCTGAAAATACTTCAAACCTAGATCTACAAAATTCCAAGCTCCAAATGAAGAAAACTCAAGTTCTAATGTTACTTAGAATGAGCTAATAAAGCTATTAGATAAATAAAATGTAGCCCTTAAGTGATAGCAAGATGCAACTTGCCTAGAGCTTGGGTGTAGGTGGAGAGGAGGAAGAAGAAGAAAATAAAATGAGGAGAGAGAGAGGAAGTTTGATATTTATGGGAGGGGGTGGTTCACCATGTCAAACCAAAATAAACCGAACCAAGCCAAGCCAAGTCATGTTGAACCAAGTCAAGGCCAATAACTCTCTCTAGCAATTTAAACCAAATGAATCATGAAATAAACCCAAGCTTCACTAATCCAAAATAATAAACCAATGAACCATTAAACCAATTGAACTGTTAATGCCAATAAAAATCAAGCCAATGCAAAATAAACCAAGGTAACTAATCATGACTAAAATAAAATAAAATATGGGTCCAAAACACGTATACGTACACTAAATACGTATCGCGAATTTGGGATATTACATCAAGTCCTCGGCATCCCTATGCACCGGCTAGCGGCAACCAACACTGCCATTAGCGGTTTCAACTCGGGAAGGAGCTATCCCTTAGGAAAGATCAGATTGAAATGTCAGATCGATGACCTGAGGACAGAGGTTACCTGCTACGTCATAGATGCAGATATGTCCTACAATATCCTCCTGGGACATCCGTGGATACATGACCACTTGATCGTACCTTCCACACTCCACCAGTGCTTAAAATTTGTCAGTAAGCACGGCTTCGTGAAGACTGAATTTGCCGACATCGATCCCTTCAAAGGGGTTGAGTCTTAATATTCTTCGGAGGCTTGTCTATATGATGAATCCAAGAAGCATATAACTGACGAACCGGAGGTCATCACAGGGCCAGAGGAACCCTTGAGAATTCATCTCCAGGCACGTAAATCGGGCAAAGCCGTACCCCTTGTCGCAACTTTACATAAAGAGGTGCCCGGTTCTCTCGTCCTAGCTGTGCAGTCGGAACCAATAGTCATCCGACTCCCAAGGTCCAGCCAAGAGCCAAAGCCCGTCATAGGGCCGATGGTGATCCGATTGCCAAAATTTAAGCAAAGGCGACAGGAAGATGCAAGGCCCTCTGGGGAGCCGATGGTAATTCGATTGCCATGAACCAGTCAAAAGCAATCGGAAGACACGAAGTCTTCTGCCGAGCCGATGGCTATCCGTCTTCCTAAGACGAGCCGGCAACCAAGTGTCGATCCGAGACCCTCCGGCAAGCCAATGCCACAAGCTGAACCCTTGGTGGTCAAGTTACCCAAGACAGCGTCCCAACCTCCGATCACGCAGGGGGTAGCTGAAGAGGAGGTAGAACTCGCGAAGTATCTTGTTACAAAAGTGGATAGTCCCTCTCCTGAGATGTAATCCCTGTGGATAAAATTCCTTATTTTATCAATAAGAGGCCGCCATTGAACTATCCTGAGTGTAATAAACTCACTCTGATGTATATTGTAGGACTCGATCGGGACATTAACCTACACGCACAGGTGACAACCGTCCATACCGTAAATCGGCTTACGTCTATTAGAGGTGCCTACTTTCTAGTCGCAGGCAAAAAAGAAAGGGATCACACAATCATCTTTGGCCGAAAAGAAGGTCCTCAACCTTTCATGCCATAAGAGTTTGATCTCTAACCCGATAATGGAAAATTATCACTCTACCTGTACAGTCCTCAAGCCAAGTACTTCATGCAAAAGCAGGGGTACGACATGGAGGCTACCACAGGTCTGAATTACGAGAATGGTCGGCGATCACCTCTGCAGCTGTCAACCCCATCTGGGAGACCTCGGGATTATTACGGCAAATTCCTGAAGAAATACTATGTCTAAAGACATGCTGGTACTTCCTCAAACCACCAAATCCCCCAGATTATCGAGTTATGTACACCCAGTACCTCTGAACTCACAACTCTATTTTTTATCGAGTAAATTTGTATCATATCTTCCTGAGTGGTGAGTCATGTATGATGATACCTCTGAACTCCCACTCTAATGCTTTATCGCACATGAGTCTACCCAGCTTATCGTTATCGCTGAGCAAACTTTCTGTTCCTGATTATCATGTATCACGTCCATATTACCTCTGATACCGATAGTCTTTTGACTTAACACATGTACCCAACCCAGGATAAAAGACATGGTGTTAAGACCACAAAACCTATCACGTCCATATTACCTCTATTGGTTTTGTCTCAAAACCTATTACTCGTACCACTAGTGTGTAGAAGAGTAATAGGTCCACCAAAGATGATTCTTGATTATCGTGTATCACGTCCATATTACCTCTGATACCGAGAGTCTCTTGACTTAACACCTGTACCCAACCCTGGATAAAAGACACGGTGTTAAGACCACAAAACCTATCACGTCCATCTTACCTCTGTTAGGTTTTGGATCAAATCTATTATCCGCACCGCCAATACGCAAAAGGGTAATAGGTCTACAGAAGTTATCATAATCGATTACTCGCACCATCGGTGTACCATAGAGTAGTAGGTCCACAAAATATCATTCAAATCTATTTGCTCGTATTTCCAGATGCGCAAAAGGGCAATTTGTCCCCCCCCCCCAAAAGTCCCCAGTGGGATATCCTTTATCTAACACAAATGTTGTATTAGGCCCTCTAGTACAGACACCACAAATACCACAAACAAAGAATGGGGTGAATGTATTCCGTTTATTCAAAATCAGTTACATTCATTATATCTCAAAGAAAAAAAAGAGGGCAGAAGAAAAGGCTACTACTCATCAGCAACGCATAGTTTGGCAAGAATGTCTTCCAACTGTGTAGTTGAGAGCTCGATTCTCAGTCTGGCCCGACGTTCAGCTTCCTGGGTTAGCTTTTCAGCATCCTCAAGATGTGTATGAGCCTGCCAATTTTTTTTCTAATTTCTTCAGTGCACCCGCTAGAGCGACAGAGGCTCGTGTGACCTCATCAGTCTCCTTGCAGATCTTTTCTCTCTCTTAACGAGTGGCTTGGAGCTCAGTCTCCAGAGATGTCAGCTTAGCCTGGAGCTGGAGGAGCTGCTCGTTAGTTTCGGTCATAGCACGAACTGTGGTCTCCTCACATGTCAAGAAAATCTCCCCCTCTCGGCTCAGCTTGTCATATTTAAGAGACAGCTTATGGAGGTCCTTCTCCAAGGTGGGCGTGGTCGTCTCCTGTACAGCCTTCACATTTTCCATGGCTTTTAAAAGGAAAGCATGCTCATGCTCTACTGCAGCAGGCACATCGACTTGTCGCAGTTTTTACAACTGGATTAGGCACTGATCAGCCTTTGCCAACTTGTTCTCCAGAAGGACGACCGCCCCTTCTCCATCCAGAAGCGTCTTCAGTAGGTCAATCTAGCCTTGGGCGCAATGACGGGCCATGGCAAATGAAGTCCCTCTCCTTGAAGTAGCTTCAACCCCTCATTTTAGATGAAGGTAGAAGCTCTCGACTATATCCCTTGACGATCCGTCTAGATTCTCCAAAGAGGACGGCGTCGAAGGAATATCAGCTAAGGAACCTGAAGGCGTGTGAGAAGAAGGCATAGCGAGCTTGACGACCCTGTCAGAAGGGAAACAAACTCCGAGCGACAAGACTCCCGCACAACAGCAATCTCCTCTTCCGCAGCCCGAAGGAGCTGAAGACTAGGCAGAGTGGAGAGTTCAATCTCCGGGGAAGAGGCAGCTTCAATCGACCCTGCATCCACCGATGATCGTACAGGAACCACTACCTCTGCCATCGGTACTTCTGGTATAAGCGGCTTTGAACTTGGCTCACAGTGTTTTTTCGATTGGAAGGAGAGGAGGTTCACCTCTTCCCTTCGGTAAGAGGTCCACCCCGACGTCCTCCACTATCTTCTCCTCCTCAGCTATGTCCACCAATGGCATTGAAGGAGCACTGCCTATAGATCCAGAACAACCGACAATCAGTTTGACTCGAAGGATATGAAGAAAGAGCGAATGAACCTGCTTGTCGGTAAGAATATAACATAGCTTACCAGGGGAGGGCGGTGGAGACCGCGGCTCACTCTGGACAGCCATAATTCCTCCTATTGCCCCCATATCCTCCTCAACAACAATATCCGAATCACCTGCATCTACCACTCCAGCCCCGGCCGACCCGAAAGGAGATGTAGTTGGGTCGGTTGCGACGAATTGAGACCCTGCAGCCTTGATATTTAGTTCTGTAAGGCTTGCACCTTCTTCGACCAGGGTGGCCATAATTGGAGGAATCTTGAAAGCAACATCGGTCTTCGGAGTGTTTATGTCTTCTAAAGCCTGCACAAAGGAAAAAGAGAGAAACAATAAGATAAAATCCCAAAAGTGACATGATGGTCGGTCAAAATGAAATTTTTCTCTGGGAGAGTATCGACGTCACTACCCTCTTCCGTAATATCAGACGCACGACTCTTAAATGCAACCCATTTCTGGGAACGAGGCATGTCAGCAACATAGAGTCCACTCTTACTTCGCTTGCGCGGAGGACTCAGCACATGAGAAGGCAAGCGCGTCACCGAAGTACTTACAGGGAGTGACAGACCGTTGTACTCATCCTCCTCTTTCGTATCAGTAGAATCAGAGTCAGACACTTCAACGGCTTTTGCTTTCCTACCATGTTCTTCTGTTTGGGCTCCCTGTATTTCTTTGCCAACTTAGTGCCGGTTATGAAATTGGTACTTACGTCGAAGTCATGGGGAGGCCCATTTATGGTGACATTGTGAAGGGCCGCCATGTACGCGATACGTACTGAGCCCTCGGTATGAGGTAAAGAAAAGCTGGTTCGGGCGTGGACGGCACTGTAGTAATGCTAGGCCCGAATGCCATCCAGGATGCTGCCCTCGTAACCCAAACAAGGACTCGAGTTGTCCAAAAACTACTGGCAGTACCCAAAATGCCGTGAATATCGGCTGGGCAAGTAAGGTTCCAAGAAAACAATGTTACGGTTGCGATACACCAGATGTGCAGGACGGATATTCTGTAACCAATGGACATCTTCTCGGATAGGATCTGGGGTGCAACACCGCCATTAAGATAAAGATGCCCCATTTCCTTATCAGTAAAAGGTGGTACCGACATAAAAAAAGGAATAGCTGTCAACCCGAGCGAGCACAATACGGAAGTCGAGCATAGTTGAACAGGTCCAAGGCATATCATGGTACTGATAGATGAATGCATCGTTGACTGTCGCATTCTCCTCAGGGCTAGGGCACATCAGAGAGGGGCAATACATTAGCAGCCACCCTATCAGATAGGGGTAGGGCAACTCAATTCTGTTGAAATCCTTTGTAACATCACGAGCTATGGTTCTGGCCATAAAGATATGAAGACTCCGATAGATACTGTACACCATGGCTGGGAGTAGAGCTAGCCTGCCTCCGAAGACTAATTTAACAGCAGGGAGGATCAAGTTGCGACTGATTCTCTCAATAGAACCAGAACCCCCTGAGACAACATAGATCCCCATCCATATCATCAGAAACCCAGCCAAGATGGCCTTGTCAGACAAGAGTTGGGTATCTTGATAGAAGTAGCTGAATGTGTCGGATTGGCTTTCGAAACTATCACCAGAAGCTTTGGTCCTCTTGGCGCTTTGCACTTGAGCATCCACCCATGCTTGAGTCTGAGGGCTCTGAGGAACAACCCAGCCCGAGGCCCCTAGGTCGAACATGTAACTGATACAAGCATTGGTATGGGTGAGGGTCCCCTCAGAGCTTTCATCCTTTTCTTCGATATTTGCTGACAAGTGCTATGATGACATAACACTTCCTGGTAAACGGCAACGAACCCGGGGAACCGCTGCTCTAAAATCATAAACTCCTCATTCGTTGGAGTATACTCCTCATAAGCCTTATCTTCCCAGGGCAACATGGAGACATCATGTATTTCATGGAGAGCAAGCCCCATCTCCTTAGCAGGCGTAAAAAGGTCCCCGTACGACGGTTGTACATCTCGAGGAGTGCTATGAAAAGCCTTGTGTTCATAGGAAGACCGTAGTAGGAGCCCCTTATGGCATAGTAGAGGCCGAACTGACGTAAAGTATCCTCATACCACGACAGAATCTAGAGTGTCAAGTTGATCCACGGAGGAGAATGATACATCTAATTCGGCAATGACAGCCTACCTGTGGGATATGATCCTTTGCGAGCAATCTAGTTCAGGAAGGTGTCGGCTTCAGAGAACCTGTTATTAGGCTTTCTCATTTATAAAACTACCGGGGGGTAGTCCGACGACAGAACAACTGACTGACTCCCTGATCGCAACCGTCGACCACGCTCGTCTATTATAATGTATACTGCCTACGAAGACTGCCTGCCGGTCCTAAGTTATAGGATCCGTCATTCGCCTCTCGATAGGCACCATGTTAAAACTTGACAGGGAGAAATGGTATTCCATCTGAGGAAGGTGAATCACTATCCCGTTGGAAATAAAATCCCAGCTTTCAGATAGCTCCAGTATGCGGGGGTTCGAGACAGTTATAGCATCTCCGAATAAGAACGCAGGCTTCAGATGAACGTCCCCCAGTTTCTCGGAATTCATCATGCTGAGTAAGTAAAAGAATGATTGGCTCCTGATCTCCCTTAACCTGTCTTCAAGTTGATTGCGGGTAATATGAGAAGACACACGTTCGACTATCTGGTCAAATCTCACACCCAATGCAGATTGGGCATATCCTTTCAAGAGTTCCTCCGATGGAGCTGTGGGCAAGGTCACTGCAAAGGACAAAACAGAAATGTAGTTAGAAGAAAACAAAGTTTATTTTTCAGCTATGTAGCCTAACCAAACAGGACCTATGTGGCCTAATTATGAAGGATGCGTATGCGGCTCAAGAATATGAGATGCATGCGGCTCAATAGTACAGTCCCGTTAGGCAGTACTCATACGGCTCAATCATGAGACACTTACACAGTTCTGTTATGCAGTACTCATGCGGCCAATCTTGAGGCATTTATGAGGTCTAAGTTATACAGTGCTCATGCGACTCTGTCAGGAGGCACTTATGCGGCCCAGTTAGGAGGCACTTATGCGGATCAGTCTTGAGCCACTTATGCGGTTCAGTTATGCAGTATTCATGCGGATCGATCAAGGAAGCACTTATGCGGGTTACTTATATAGCGCTCATGCGGCCCATTACGAGGCACCCATGTGGTTCAATAACGCTTATGCGGCTCAGCCCATGCGGCCCTATCATGAAGAACACATGCAGTCAAATGAGATAGGGCATACATCGATCATGCCTGACAGGCCGGTGCATAAAATATGCAATATAGCCATTCAAAAAAATTAAAGTCATCGTCTTCTCGCCGTCCTTACACTTGATAGGGGGTGCACGTCAGGATGAATGGAAGGAGAATCTGCAACTCTCGACGGAGAGGCGGGTCCCTTCCTCTTGGCCGCAGCGTCGGTCAACTTGGAAGCTTTTGGAGCCATGGCTAAACAAAAAGCACGTCAGGGACAATGAAGACGAATGAGAAGAAGATGAAGGAGAAGAATCTCTTCTTCCGAATGACCCATATTTATAAGGTTTTTCAAAAGTGTGCCGTTTCGATTCACGAGCCCATTAAAGATAATGATGATGTTTGGGGATTTTATCCTTAGTAACCGTCAGCTTTATCTAGGAAAAAGAGCCCAAATAAAAAAAACCAAATCAAAGCATTAAATGCAGCAGTGACAGCTGGCAGACAAGATCTTCCTGTAGTACAAGATCTATCTGTGGCCCAAAAATGTCCATGCGACTTAAAATGTCCCTGCGGCACGACGTCTCTCCTGACTCGAAGATTTTCCTACGGCTTGACATATATCCATGCTTCTTATTCAAAGTATTCCAAATTTGCAATTTGAAAACATTGAAGGGGGTCTTGTAGAAGCATAGAAAATATGGGGTTCGTGCGGATCACAACTGACCGCATGAGTACTCTGGAACAAATTGACCCGCATAACGAAGAGCCGCATGACAGACTCAGCATGCCCCCTACGGCCCATCTTCACCAGACTAATTTTTGATCCGCAGAAAAAATAGTTACTTATGCGGCCAAGCTGATCAACCCTTCTGATAAAGCTGACAAACTCTGTCAAAATTGGCAAAAATGACAGCTGTGACAGCTCTGACAAACTCTGACACTCTAAAAAAAAGAAGATGAGATGTGATCAGACAAAACGTCATGTCACCCGACTGGACATAGGAATGTGGCCAAAAGGATTGCGACCCGAGCCGCATGAACCTTATGCGGCTCAATCTATGTGCTTCATGCGGCCAAGGGTAACTGCAATCTGAGCCGCATGAGCTTCATATAGAACCTATGCGGCTCAAAAGTCCCCAAGCTACATGCGGACTAAGTGAGACTATCGCATGAGTCTTATGCGGCCCAGCATGGCCGAACACTGAAAGGCCTATGAGGCTCAAAATGACTCAAGCAGACTGATCATATCTTGCTATGGGATACGTGGCAGGCTGACCAAGTCTCAACCACCCAAATTTACTGTAACAATATCTCAACAAGTCACCAGCTGGCAGCCAAAGAGCAGGTCTTTATGTGCTGTTGTAGCCACGTGGCCACATGGCTATCTATACGGCTCAAAACATATATCACTATAAATAGCAGGGTACCACACCCATGCAAAAGGCTGGCAACCTACGAAGGTTAATTTCTTCAAGAGCGAGGACCGTGTCAGATAGTCCAAGGAGTAAGGCAGAGTTGCTACACTTTCTCGAGCCTCTATCGTCATCCCCTAGAATCAAAACTAAATAATTGTACTTAGATTGTTTCCTAGGATTTCTTTCTAGGCCTTCTCTTGTACAAGGGAGTTTGCAATCAAGTTCAAATTCATTTGTAATTTTTTGTGCTTGATATTTAATGGCAAACAAATACGGAACGCAAATTGGTGCATATAGACAAATCAATATGACGGAGTCCAAGGTGGCATAGAATTCAATGTCGTACGCAAATCGGTGTGTGCACGCAAATCAAAGCGATACAAATCAGAAGATAGGCATAAAGGCCGAGACACAAAAAATGAGGTGGTGCATAAACCAAGATAATACGGTACCCGAGGCAGTACGGGGATCGACACGTCTTGTTGCCCAAGGAAGTACATAAATCGGGTGGTACAAAAACCAATGAGACACACACACCGAGGTACACGCATCTTGAGAGGCACAGAGAATGGGAAAGCGCACCAACCAAGTGTGCGCTGCTCGAGATGGCATAATGCACGAGGCAGTGCACTGCTTGAGATAGCACACTTCCCGAGGCGCACATAGATTGAGAAAGTGAGGAAGGCCGAAGGAGCTGTCGGAGAGCTCGACCAGGTCACGGTGGGCTCTAATAACTAATAAAAAAAATTAAACCATTCTTAAAATTTAAAATTTTTATTAACGAGTTTTTGACTCGCGGATATTTTACTAATCAATTAATTTCTTATAGCATACCCTATTTTTCTTTGACAAATAATTCAGCAGCCGTTGACGTTTTTCCCAGAATTATTCGTATACCTCTTTGTGATAAAAAAAAACCTTTTTTACCGGCGCAGGGAGAGCAGCGACGACGTTGCACGGCAGGAGAAGAACAGAGAGAGGGAGAGCGATGGAGGTGGTGAGGGAGCTGCCGAAGCGGGTGGCGGTAGAAGCGGCTCGTTATGGCGGAGGAAGGATGTAGTTGGTGGCGAGGGCAACTGTGGCAAAAGTGGAGGCGACAACAGCGACGATGATGGTAGGGGAAATGGTCGCAGATGAGGGGGTCAGGCTGGAGGTCGGTGGCGACGACCAGAAGTGGAGGCAACCACGACTAAAGTGGGGACAGTGGTGGCCGCAGCCATAGGGGAGGTGGCGGCCAGCCGGGCTGGAGGTGGCCGGAGACTACGGGAGAGTGTAGAACGTACGTGAGGAGAGAGCTCGAGAGATAGAGGGGGTGGGTGAGCTACTCCAGAGCGAGGGGAGGAGAGAGTGAGGTCGGGCGAGGGGGAGAGGGAGAGCTGGAGAGAGGGAGTGAGCGGGAGAGTTTCTCCAAAGAGGGAGAGGAGCGGGAGAGAGAGAAGGATTGGCTGAGAGGAAGAGAGAAAAGTGAGAAAAGAGAGGGGGGAGGGAGTGGCTGAGTGAATGTTTGGGTGAGTGAGTGAGAGTTAGGGTTAGGGTTAGGTTACAAAAGGGGGGAAGTTATATAGGAACAAATAAATAAATAAATAGGTAAATAATGACAAGGATAATAATAATCACGGTGATCATAATGCTCATAAAATGGGAACAAGAATACTAACACCAATATAATAACAAAATAATACCAACTGTGAAAATGTCAAGTCATAACTATGAAGGCGAAATCAAGATCCAATAACAATAAAATTTAAATAATACAAAATTTTAAAAATACCAAAATACCAAATACGGTTATATACCAATTTTCAAAATAGGGAGGTGACAAGTGGATTATGACCGTGTGAGTGTGTGCTTGGTTGTTTTTATTTATTAGTTCTATGATTGAGCCAAGGATTGATATCATGATCATTTGACGATTTATGAGGTATAAATAGCTTACTACCGTTGTCTACAACAACGTAGGCTGGGCGTGTCCAACTTGTTTCGAAAAAACTGGGAGCGGGCCGTTACAATTTTAGAAAGAGATAGAGGGATGAGATTATGGGGTTGGTTGGGGGCTACTAAAGAAGAAGAGTGAGAGGTGAAAGAGAGAGTGAGGGGATGGGGTGAGATTGGGGGATTGGTTTGGGGTGGGGCGGGGCTACTAAAGAAGAAGAGAGGGGAGAGAGAGAGAGAGAGATGAGGGGATGAGAAAGGACTTTAGAAAAAGAGAGGGATGGGATTTTGGGGGGGAGGGCTGGTTTAGGGGGCCAATAGCCTTCTCTAAAGAAAAAAATAACAGTGAAAGAGGGAAAATATTGAGAGAGAAAATATATAAGAAAGAAGAGAGAATCAAGGGGGAACCAAACATTAATAAAAAGAAGAAATAAGAAAGAAATAAAGAAATTTATAAATAAATAATTAACTCAAAATGAATTAATAATAATAAAAATATTAACAACAATTGAAACAATAATATAATATAAAATCATAATTTAATAATAAACTATTATCCTCCTAGAAATACGAGAATTTAAATTCTTCTAAAAATACAAAATACCAAGTATGAATACATAATATTCCATCTACGAAATATTACACAAGGCCTAGAAAATATTTCAAACCAAAATTGTCACATCTGAATAAATATAATACATAATCATAACATGAAGCTGATTTATTATTATTGAATAATATATTTGGAGAGGAGTTAATGTTATTTCCAAGAAATAGAATAAATACCAAATACCAGTTCCAATCCATGAAGTAAATGAAACATTATTTTTCCATATACCATGTCCTTTTATTAAAAATATAACACCTTCAAATAAGCCGAAATACGAAGGACAAAAAAATAAAGATTTCATGCCTCGGAGCCTCGAAGTATTTTTCGAACATGCAAGGGTGTGGGTTAGTACATGGGGATGTACTGGTGGGAAGTAGAACCAAATCCACCTAAATTAAACATTGTAATCATGTGAAGTATATCACTCATTATTTTGTGATCTTTCTAATGTTTCTAACTTCCTTTTCATATCCAACTTATTTGGTATACAATTTCCAAACTAAACTCCCTTTAAGTATATGCCATTTAACATGTAAAACAATCGAAGTTCCTTCCCTAAAAAGCAACGGTTAAAGGTGTAGCACCTGCAAAACCATCGTTAACAATATACCTAACTATATGATAGTCAATGGCTTACTCATCAATTTATGACTATGCCAAAAGTATTATGTCGTCCCTTCTAGTGCAGTTAGCTAGTCCCACTAAAGGTCTTGTAATACCCATTTAAATTATCATAATACATGAACATAATTATTTCCCTTAGGTCTACAATAAATATTATTTGTGCCCAATACGATTCAAAAAATTAATTTTTTTGCGCAAATTGTCCATAACCATGTGTATGCGACTAAGAGTAAAAAAATGCATAAGAAAATGTAACATGAAAAAAAATATGATACATTCCAGAACATAATCACTTTCCATTTTTTTCCTATTACATAATCCTCAAGCCACCGCTTGTATACGAAGTTTTTCTCTAGAATCATCTCAAAATGGCAACACAAATAAATACATATAATTCATTGGCATTGTAGACTTTATTTGTTTCCGAAAAATCAACCAAGTGAACTACCAATTCTTTTTAGCATTACTCGATAATCCTCTTATTTAAAAATGAAACCATCATAGTTATATATATATTGTATATATATATATATATATATATATATATATATATATATATATAAAATATATATATATATATATATAATATATATATATATATATATATATATAAATATATATATATATATATAAAAAATATATATATATATATATAAAATATATATATATATATATATTTATATATATATTATTAGCGGTCTATAATTTCATAATTCCAATCGTTGACTCATAGTTAAGGACATGATTATCGTTATAGAAGCATGAAAAATACAAAGACAAAAGAAGCTATGCGCCCACATGGCGAAGAGGGGGCTATGTGCCTACATGGTCGAAGAGGGTCTATGCGCCCACAGGATCAATGAGTAGCTATGCGCCTACAGGATTAATGAGGGTCTATGCGCCCATATTATTTTCGTGCAGATCAAACATGCACCCAAGTGTGGGCGCATAAACTCACTCCTGCTCTATGCGCCCAAGACAGCAGATCCCTACGACTCAGTCAAACTCCACGATCAATCGCGCACCAAAGCATGCGACCACATCAGTCTCTACGAGCAATCGTGCACCAAAACATGCGGCCACGTCAACTCCACGTCAATCCCACGATCTACCTACGGTCATCCAGTATCCATGCACCTATACCCTATGCGCCCAAAGAAGTGTTATGTGCCCACAGTAAAATTAGTGTATTTTTCACCTGCAGGCACATAACAATCATTTTCAGTGCTAAAATGACTATAAATAGAGGGCGCGCCCCTCTACAAAGACGGACAGAAAGGAGAGCATTTCAAGAGCCAAATTGCTACCCTTCTTGCCAGTGAGCCGAGAGTTAGCAATTTTCTTAGGTTTTCTCCCACTTTTGTATTCGGAGTGTCGACGGAGTAAAAGAGCAACTGATGCTCGATCTTCATCATCTCATTCCCCAGAATTCTTTTTGTACTCGGGAATCCTCAGCGCAGGATCTCTAGGGCGTACTTGATTTGTGGTGCCTTGCGCCAATAAGAAAAGACAGCGTTTCTTCTTCCTTTTTGTGTGTGTCCACAAAAATGGCGACTCTGCTGGGGACTACCTTTTTCTCTGATGAGAAGGTGGTGACGCAATTCGATGCCGATAAAGTGGGGAACACTCAGAAGATGTTGATCGTGAAGTTCGATCAGTAGGCGTTCGAAGAGATGCTCTCGAGGGACGGCTCTACTTCTTGAAAATCAGTAAAGCCAAACAAGTCTCGCAAGACTTGGCTTTCTAAGGCTCGTGGTGCATATCCTGCCAGTATCATAGAAGATATGCAACTGTAGGACTCTGTCACGTGGGCGCATGGAGCTCCTCTGTGGGCGCATAGCTCTGCCACAGAGGCTCCTGACATAAAGAAGGCGTATACTGCTCCGGGCTCTACTAGCCCAGCGACTTCCTTCTCGTGCAACTAACAACAGAGTGTTCAACACTCGAAACTTGGCAAAGAAAAATACGACGATGCCAAGAATCGAAGTGTTCGACGCTCTTGACAAACTCAATGAGGCTCACAAATGAAGAAAGCAAATTTGGAAGAAAACAAGGCTGTTTTCCCAAGCATGCGCCCAGAGTTATGCGTCCAAGGCAGTATGTGGGCGCATAACCCTAACCAGAGGACTTCTGTCTTCAATAGGCTATGTGCCCAGGGCCATACGCCCAAGGCTATGCGTCCAGGCTCTGATGACCCATTCTATGCGCCCATATCCAAGAGGGCCAGGCATACTGACAGGACCTCAAGCAAGCATGCACCCAAGGGCATGCTCCAGGATCTTTGCGCCCACAGCAAAAAGACATACCCTATCGCGTATAGGACGGGGCTGTCTTCAATGTTATTACTGAACTTAGGTGTGGGGGTTGCCCCTGTACGTGAACTAAGTTTGGATGTGCCAACTTCCCTTACAAACCCATATACAAAGCTCGGCGATACATTTGACCTGGGTTCTAAGGCAAAACTCCCTTCCGCTGATTTACATGACATGATAAATCATAAGTGCAAAGCGAGAAAGGATACGACAATATATGGCGTACATCTGTGCACTAGTATTGTCATCAACTGTTGCTGCTCCAAAGCAACGAGAGTGCTTCAAAGGCAGTCCGTGTTTCGACGACTGTATCGCTCTGATGATAAAAAGCCGCTATGTGTTTCATCCAACATGGCTTTATGGGGTCCTCCTTACGGGAGCCCCAATCAAAGAAGGTGGACTACGAACCCAACTTTTTCTCTCAGTTCTGTGAACAGAAGAAGAAGTCTACCAACAGATAGCCAGCGAGCTGTTACATCTGAAGGAGTCTATATGGGTACTCGGTTAAGGACGAGATTCTGTATAGATGATGAGGACTTCCAAGCTGGAGGTGATGATCCTTCAGCTGGGGGTAGTATTCCCTCAGAGTCTGAAGCAGATGACCTTCACACCGGGGGTAGCCTTCCAGATGACGATGATCTCTTCGAGTCTGACAGTGATTATCTACCTTCCCTACCTGAAGACGAGGGACTTTTCAACTTAGAGACAGACAATATCAGCACCAGTTGTATTGTCACCTCTATTCACCCTCGCATGTTATCTATATACATGGCGAATGGAGAAAGACCTGAAGAAGCCAGTGATTAGACCAACAAACGGCTATAGAGTCTTGAAACAACATTTGCCAAGATCACTGATATGCTTACCAGTACCATGGCAGTCCAAACTGCTGGGGCTGTTCCTCCACCTCAACCAAACATCTCAGCACACTCTAGTCCGGCTCGTGAGAGTCCTGACACAAAAATACAATTATGACTCCGTCATAATGGCAGACTCCTAGGGAAGCGAAGGAAATCTCTGACACGATCCCCCAAGATCCAGAAAGTGTCATACGGACTTGACACGTGGACAGTCGCATACGGCTCAAGTAGAGACCACCCCATGCAGCTCAGGCCGAAGCTGTCCCATGCGGCTCGGACCGAAGCTGTCCCATGAGGCTCAAGCAGAAGCTGCCCCATGCGGCTCACAAGGACTGTCTCCATGCGGTTCACGAAAAGGGCACCCATCATACGGTCACCTACACTCGTGCGGCTCAGATCATCACCATGCAGTTCAAATGTTCAGGGGGCCACTCTCAAGCAGCCTTGACACGTGGCCAGCCTTATGCGGCTCAATGAGGAGCAACCTTCCTGCGGCTCAGATTTCTGCAGTGGCTCGCGGTTAAGACATGTGGCATGATAGCGGGACACATGGCATCAAATCGATCAAAATCCATCAAAAAATCCCAATAAAATATTAGGATCAAATTAGATCATTTGCAATCAAGCAAATTAATGACACGTGTCGGGAAATCCGAGGTTGGCATGACAAATCAGGAGGATTTATGTCAATCATCATTAATTACCCACAAAAGATTTGATGCAATCACATTTATTGCTCAAATCTCGTATATTCAAGATGAACGGTTCAGATCCAGTGATCCTTAGCCGCCGACTTTTAAGAATGGGCAATCATTGCAAACCATAATGATGCCCCCCACTCTTATAAATAGCAAGGTGCCATTCCCTTACAAAAGGAGGAGATTCTCAGATAAAAAAAAAGAGACACAGAGAGCCAGAGAGCTAGAGAGAGAATATACAGAGATCAAAAGGAGAGCATTTCTTCATCAACGCCAAGCAGTTCTTCTACAGAGCCAAGGCTGCATCCGATCGTCCAAGGAGTAAGGCAGAGCTGCCGTCGCTTTCCTGAGCCTCTACCGTGACCCTCCAGAATCTAAAATAAACAATTGTACTTAGATCGCTGTACCTAGGTTTTCGTCCCTAGGCTTTCTTTGTACAAGCGAGTTTGTATCGTGAAGTAAAAGTCTAGTCCTCCGATAATTGTTCTGTTCTTTTATGTTTCATGGCAAACACGATAGCGACTCTGCTAGGGATAAACTTCTCGACGGCTGAGGAGTTGGTGACGCAATCGGATGCAGCCAAACTTGAAGAAATGCTCGCAGCGAGTGGAGGCCAAAATCATTTGCTCCGACCAACAGGAGTTTGAAGAAATGCTCTGAGGGAAGCGCTGGCCCGGTCCAGAAGCGAATCCGCATAAAGAAAGCTCGCAGCGAGTGGAGGCCAAAATCATTTGCTCCTCCCCAAGCTCTGGACGGAGTACTCTATGCTGCCCAAGACGGCAAAGGCGACTCTCATACGGCTCCACTTCAAGCCATAGAGGACTCTGCTGTCCCCAAGTCCGACAGAGGAAAGCACTACGATGCTGGACTTGCAGGGAGAAAGAGTGATTCTATGCGCCCTAAGAAGAAGCCGAACACTCATATGGCCAAGTCTGCCAACCGCATGCAGGATGCTCATGCGGCTGAAATTGTCGGCTGAATGAAGGAGGTTTTTACGGCCAGATCATCCAGCCGCATGAAGAAAACTCATACGGCCGAGACTCCCAATCGCATAAAGAAATCCTATGCGGCCACAACTGCCAGCCGCATGAAGATTATTGATTCCAGCCGCATGACGCCTATTCCATGCGGCTCTGCCGTCGACCGCCTCTCCTATGGTCCTGATCTCTTGTACTTCCAAGAAGACATGTCTGACTCTCTCCATCCCCACTTGGACTCTTCCTACTATGTGCCCTCATGCACTAGAGCGAGGAAGTCTAGGGCAGCGCGAGCTTGGCAAGCTCAGTCCGCTAATCCGACCTCTGACCATCCGAGCGTCCCGCATACTGTTATTCGGGCCTCTGATGGAAAGTTGTAAAGAACCACTCGAGTCCAGCCCCCGACGGCAAACGGACAGAGTTGTCCCCAAAAGTCTACCAAAATCCAGGGAGCAAACATGGTCAATCCAGACCCCTCTGACTTGCGTGAGGCCATCCTCCACAAACGCAAGGAATGAGAAGGTGCATCGGGGTGCAAAGAGTCCTTCCACAGACGTCACTGCACCCAAGTCATCGTCAACTGCTGTTACAACAACGCGACGATACGAGAAGATCGGCAGTCCATCTTTCAAAGACTGCAAGAACCATGTTCAGAGGATGAGCCACTTCCCGTCGTCTCTTGCAACTCTGCTCAGAAAATCCCCGCCGATGGGAGAGGGAAGAAGACAAATGTTCCCAGCCCGAAGATTTCAACCACTATGACTAAGAGACTGTCGTCTAAGCGGGTGCCCACCACCAGAGTTTTCCAAGGCACACGTTCTAAGACAAAATCTGCTATAGTGGGAGATTCATCGTCCATACCACTGGGGGTTGCTGGGACTGGAGGTAGCACTCCTCCGAACCTCCACAATAATCCGATGTTCCAAGAAGACGAGCCGGGGGAAACAACTCTCCCATCAGATGCAGCAAACCCCGATGTCCCGGAGGACGTCTACAACTCCCAAGACGAGGCGAACTCAAAAACTGGGGGTACTATTCCTTCTGAGTCCGAACCAGAGGAAAACATTCCCACATACCCCGATGATTTCTCATTACAGGGGTATGACTCGAAAGACACGTCCTCCACCGTGCCATCCATCTCTCCTCACGTAAGGACGGTATTCATGACGGACAGCAACCAAGGTGGTTCCAGTGATCGCCAATACATCGACACTCTGGAAGCCATATTGTACGCCTTGGTCAAGTCTGTAGATGAGATCAAAGCGGCCTTTCCAACCCTGCAAAGAGGGACGCCTGGCCAAACAAGCGCGGGTCCCGCGGTCAATACTGACTCAAATTCAGCGGTACCGAATCCGGGCAACAATCCTTCTAAAGTAACGGCCCCCACAACTGTGGATAAGGCCCGAGAAGCGAGAAGGGAGGTACAGGTGCTCCGAGCCATGTTTCACGCTCGAGAAAACTCTCAAGACCTCAGAATACGGCAACCGTACCCTGCTGCATGGAGGGATGTCCCCTTCCCGCCAAGATATAAGCCGTTCAACATCAACCCGTATGATGGCAAGACCTCCACAAGTCGCTACATCACTTACTTCGAGGTCACCATCGACCATCTGCCCCATGACGATGCCATCCTCACACGATTATTCATTGGGGCGTTGGAAAGAGTCGCCTTCGACTGTTATCGTAACCTGCCAGATAACTGCATCGACTCCTTCGCCGGCTTCAAGCGTATGTTCTTGGAGAGATTCAATGAAGTAGGACAGAACGTCACGATGTCCACCCTCATGGACGTCGTTCAAGGGGAGAAAGAGCTGACAAGGAACTATATTGAGCGGTTTTGCCAAACCGCAATGAAGATGCCCTCTGGAAACCCGGATTCCTCCTTTATTGAAATTTGCCAAAAGAGACTGCTGTAGGTCCTAAAAAATCAAGTTGCACCCATCAACAAAATCATCAAAATCAATTTAAACATCCTTCAAGTGAACTGCGCAGAAGACAGATTACACAACCATTCGATTGTGCAGGCTGAAGTACGCACACATCCAAGTGCGCATGCTGACGTGGCCTCGTAATTATTACCTGACAGAGAATCAGATCTTCTGACAGCTGACAGCATGTAGAACGAGGAAATTGTTTATTTATTGTACAGTACAGCGCTCGAGGATAGTTGCACATGCAGCACAATCTATTTGTAGCACAATCCAGCCCAGCGTCGTCCATCCTAGCGCAATCCGAAGCTAGCGCAATCTGAAGCCAGCACAATTCAAGTAGCACACTCCATCAACTGACAAAGTACACGTGGCCTTCATGCCATCAATGACTCATTATATGGTAACCGTCTGTACACGATCATGCGCATTTCAATCAAATAATGCCATGTGTCCAAGATAGTTGGCCCACGATTAAGTAACTGCCAGCACAACCTGAAGTCTGCACAGTCAAATATAGCGCAATCCAACTCGCGCAGTCCAGAATAACTTCAAAGTAGTTATTTCCAGAAATCTATAAATAGAGTTTCAAGACCTTCTTAGGAGGGATCATACACGTATACAGAGATCAGAGATCATCACCAGAGATCAGGACTTCTTGCCAAAGTGCTGCTGCAATCTTCAGAGGCTACCGTATTCAAAGTTCACATCGTCCAAGGGATAAAGCAATCGTCATTCAGATCAGATTCCTATAGTTGTACTTTTCCAGAATTCTTGTAATCTTCTTTACAACGTTTGTGAAATAAAGATCAACTTTTATTTTTGCAAACAAAATGGCGACTCAGCTAGGGATCGAACCCAGAATCTCTGGTTTCGTAGACCAGAGAAGAGAAAGGGAACTATTTATAGTTTTTGAAAATAAACAAATTCATCAGATTGTGCCGGATAAATAAGAGCTAATTCCTCCGATTGTGTAGACAGATCATCATATGCGCAACTTGAATTTTAAATCAAAATTCAAAGTATTTCAAAACTTTGACTATTTTCAAACTTCGAAAACTTTGAAGGGGGTCTTGTAGGTCCTAAAAATTTAAGTTGCACCCATCAACAAAATTATCAAAATCAATTTAAACATCCTTCAAGTGAACTGCGCAGAAGACAGATTGTGCAACCATTTGATTGTGCAGGCTGAAGTGCATACACATCCAAGTGCACATGCTGACGTGGCCACGTAATTATTACCTGACAGAGAATCAGATCTTCTGATAGCTGACAGCTGATAGCACGTAGAACGAGGAAACTGTTCATTTATTGTGCAGCACAGCGCTCGAGAACAGCTGTACATGCAGCACAATCTATTTGCAGCACAATCCAGCCCAGCGCCGTCCATCCTAGCGCAATCTGAAGCTAGCGCAATCTGAAGCCAGTGCAATCCGAAGTCAGCACAATTCAAGTAGCGCACTCCATCAACTGACAAAGTACACGTGGCCTTCATGCCATCAATGACTCATTACGTGGTAACCGTCTGTACACGATCATGCGCATTTCAATCAAATAATGCCATGTGTCAAGACAGTTAGCCTACGATCAAGTAACTGCCAACGCAACCTGACGTCTGCGCAGTCCAATGCAGCGCAATCTAACTTGTGCAGTCCAGAATAATTAAAAAGTAGTTATTTCCATAACTCTATAAATAGAGTTTCAAGTCCTTCCTAGGGGGATCATACACGTATACAGAGATCATAGATCATTACCAGAGATCAGGAGTTCTTGCCAAAGTGCTGCTGCAATCTTCAGAGGCTACCGTCTTCAAAGTTCACATCGTCCAAGGGATAAAGCGATCGTCATTCAGATCAGATTCCTATTGTTGTACTTTTCCAGAATTCTTGTAATCTTCTTTACAACGTTTGTTAAATAAAGATCAACTTTTGTTTTTGCAAACAAAATAGCGACTCTGTTGGGGACGACTTTCTCCTCCGATGAGGTAGTGACAACTCAATGTGACATTGCGTCTATCGGAAAGACGCAGAAGACGCTGGTTGTGAAGGTCAACCAGACGGCCTACGAAGCCATGATCAACTCCAGGACCACCCCTCGTACTGCAACAACTTCTGCCACTAGCAAAGTGCGCCCAGTCTGGGTCCCCAAGACTGCTGCGCAGTCTGTTGATTCTGTCACCAAGACAGCTGCGCAGTCTAATGTCTCTGCTGCTAAGACTGTTGCACAGTCTGTTGTTTCTGTTGTTGCATAATCTGCCTCTACTACTCCTGCACAATATGCTGTTGCCTGTGCACAAACTACATCATATGCTGCTCTGAAAGTACAAGACTCCTGTTCCTCTGGCGCAGTTGGCTGCCACTCTGCCTGCGCAGTCCACTAATCCAGCAAGCAGAGTGCAACTCAAGCACTCTGGAAACAAGGCTCCTACTGCGCAAACCACTGTGACTAAGGCCGGAAGACATTCTGCCAGAACTCCTCCTGCGCAATCTACCAGTGCGCCATCAACCCATGCGTAAACTGTGTCTGCGCAATCCAAGAGAGACAGCCCTTTGGCTAATCTCTCCTCTACTCACAGCAAAGGGAAAAGCTCTTCTCCTCTCCAACACTCTGTTGCTCCTGCACAATTGTCACGCCCCAGAACCAGAATACTGGCAAGTAGGGACGGACCAGGCCAGCTACGTATACCAAAGTACTCCAGTACTCCGAAATAACGTATAAGCTGTATAGATGGGGGTTACTACTACAAGCCAACAGTCGATCCTAGGTCAAGCAATCCTAGGTATCTCAATCACAAGCAGTAAACAATGTACAAGAAGTAAGATCAACTGGAATATAAAATAGTAAAGCGTCCCAAACTATCATATATCAATGATCATGAGGCTAGTAATACAGAGTGAAGACTAACAAGAGTAATAGTCATACATGATAAGCTCTAGCTATAGTCTAGAATACGCAAATCATGTTCTGGCCCGTAGGCTAAATGTCAAGTCCAAAACACGAGCTAAACACGTGCTCGGAGGCTAAACGCCACAAAAAAATAATGTACATAACTAGTGGGAGAATGAAATAGAAAACCCACTAAGGTACTCTGGTGCTCTGGATAATCACCAACGAGTGGAAGGAACGGAAGATCCTCCGGGCTCCTCTATCAGATCTGGTCAATGCAAAACCAGTGTGGTCAGACCCCCAATAGCAAGTACCACAAAGGAAGCCAAACTATGAACTAAAACCAGCATACAAATCATAGCAACGGATAGAGACAGAAATAAATAAAAGTAAATCGAGACTCGTGCGCTACCAATACACTTATCCCGAGAATAGAAAAGATAATAAGTAAAGCAACATGTAGCATAAAGTAAAGAACATGTGACGTAATGTAAACTGTGTACATGTAAGAAAAAGGAAGCATGTGAACATGAAACATAAACTAGACATGTGAGCATGTTAAGTAACTAGAACATGTGAGCATGTCATGTAACTGGAGTATGTGAGCATGTCATGTAACTGGAGCATGTGAGCATGTTAAGTCTATATAGAACGACAAATGATTAGATGACTTAGGAAGTATTCTGGAACCCAAGTTACAACCCGTAAACCAAATAAGGACCGGGGTTGTAACCCTTCTCCTGAACAGAACTTTAGTATCTAATCATTTACCGGCAAAAGTAAAGCATAAACAAGGATGTACTGAAAATAAACAAATTCGTACACTGCCTAGACAAACTAGACTAGACTGGACTCCATACAATAGTCACAGCCAAGCAATGAGTACGGCTTTATACATTAGCCAACTAGGGTTATCACAATCCTAATTACTAACAAATGCAAGTCTGAGAATTCCAAGTCCAGCTCCTGCCTGCTACTACCTGAATGGTCCGAGCCAATGGTAATAATGGATACATCGCCCAGGAGACAAATGTATCCTATAGTGGTGGGTACATCGCCCAGGAGACAAATGTACCCTATAGTAATGCAACACTCGACGGTGCGATGGAAGTGTGCTCATCATGACAGATAGCTCCAAATGCCATGCATATATATATAATGCCAAGACCAAAGGGGCAACAGGTTACTGGGAAATTCTCAATGATCTAAGTAATCAAGCTAGTTGTTTAGTCCTTAACATTTTTTTTGTTGGATTACGGGTGTGGCATTCCGCAGAATCCATCCTAGACATGAGACATGCAAGACTGGACAAAAGTGAGAATGTGCACCATAACAAGCCACAACAAGAAAACATCATAAACTGGAAGCTAGGAGTGCGCTACGACGAGCCACTATAGGGAGTGCGCCATGACAGGCCACTATCATGTAAGCAAAGAAAGACATGTACGAGAGTGCACCACGACGGGTCACTATCTAGTAAGCAAAGGAGACATATAAGAAAAGTACGCCACGACGGGCCACTATCATGTAAGCAAAGAAGGCATGGCAACAATTAACATAGCTTGTAAGAAAGAATCTATCAAAGACATATCATGGCATGTGGGAAACAATAATTAAAGCTAAGTACATTTCATAGAAAATGATTGAACATGTGCTAGTGTCAAGTGTATATAGGGTGTACAAGCATTCTCTAACTATACAAGATCATCTAATCATGTTAAGAAATCATTACAATCGAAGAAAATATCAAAAACGGACAAAAATGGGCAGAAACGAGCAAAAACAGACTAAAACAGCATAAAACGGCATACCGGTGGTATACTGCGGCATACCGACGGTATACCGGACTAAAAACAGAAAGTTTCTGGTACAAAAAATGGCATACCGGCGGTATACTGCGGTATACCGACGGTATACCGGTTTTCCAAACAGCAACAAAATTCAGAATTTTGCCAAAACTTGTTTCGGCCATAAAAACTTCATTTTAAATCGAAATTCGGACTTTCAAAAGTCAAAATTGAATAGAATTGAATTTCCTACAACATAGAAGTATTAGTTTTCACAAATCAAAACATTTGATAGATCAATACCTTAAAATACTCCCAAACAGAGGTTACCGGGACACCGAAACGGGTTCCGATTGCCACCAAACTCAAAATCCATGATATACAAACTATGTACGGGCCTCATATATGTATGTGTGACCAAGATCCATGATGGTAATACTAGTATCACTCTTGATACCAAGTTTTCTACTAAGTCCATATTGGGTTTTAACAGAAAATCAAAACCTTGTTTAAACAAATTTTGGAAACATGCATATATACGAGAATCATAAGGAAAACATATTTTTCAAAATGAGTTTAGAACAATTCTAAGTATTTACTACCAAGGAAAATAAAATGACAACAAAAACATTATGGTTCATGGATTTGGCAAGATGTACTTGCCTAGGTTAAGCTCCAAGTCTAATCTTCTACTCCATCACCAAGAGGGGTACGAAACCACACTCTAGGCCTCAAGGCCAAGCCCTTGGCAAGCTCCAAGGAGGAGAGAAGGGAAGAAGAAATGAAAAGAGAGTGAAGAGAATGAAAAGAGAGAGGAGAGAGAAAGTGAAATGATATATATAGAAGGGGAAATTAATCTTAGCCGTCGGATGGTGATCCATGTGAAGATCTAAGTCAATCCTAACCATCAAAACAAAACCAAATATCCAATGGGTAATAGGGTGCATCTACACTATTCACGAAAATATCTAAAATACTATTCATCAAAATATCCAAAATACTATTCACGAAAATATCGGAAACACTATTCATAAAAATATCTGAAATCGAAAATATCTAAAATGTGGAAAATCTGTCTGGACGGTATGCCGTCGGTATACTCCGGTATACTGGCGGTATGTCGGCCAAGGAAAAATCTATAAGTTAGGAAAAAATTTAAAGCATTACGAAAACCAAGAAAATATGAAATACGCTACAAAATACGTATCCGTATATAAATATCGATACTGTGAGACGAGTCTCACAGCAATCCACTGGGGGTAGTCTTTTGGCTATTCCTCCTCCTCTCCAAAACAAAAAAAAGGTCCTTTAGTCTTTTCCCAATCTTCCTCGTCCCATGACTTGGAAGATAACAGAGGGAAACTCTCTTTAGCTAATCCTTCTTTCCAAAACAAAGGAAAAGGCCCTTTGGTCTTTTCTCAGTCTTCCTCAGTTTTTACCGTTGAAGATCAATCTGAACGTGCTCCGGCACCAGTCAGTACAAGAACCCTTTCTCATAAGGATTCTTCTTCTCTCCTTGCCAAAGGGAAGTGTACTGATCAGAGAAGTATTCTACCAACACCGGTAGCAGAGTTCTAAGATCTCCTAACTCTCAAGATCTCCTATTCAAGACAGAAAAAATTGTTGGTGTCGCAGACAGAAACCCCTGGGGGTGAGTTTGCTGATCTAAGAACTTATCTCAACAGGCCAACTTCGGTGAAGCACAAACAGCCAATACCGAAGACCAACCATCATCAGAAGCAAACTTCCAGGATCAAAAATCCAGACACCTATGCCAATAAAATGAGCACTTCCCTGTACCCTCAAGGGACAAAACATTTGAAGAATCAGAACCATGTTCCGAATATTGTCAAAGAACACATCCCTCGAACTTCTACTCGTCTCGTTGCTGTTCCTGATCTCCGAGAACACCTCAAGCAAAAATGGGACAACATCCCAGTATCCCCAGTACAACCACTTGGACACTATTACAATCATAAAGTGGTCATCAAGTGTTGTTGTCAGACAACAAGACGATCTGTCTTCGATCGTCTGAACTTTTCTAACTCTGAACCTATGTCAGAAGATGAAGATGAGGTTTTATACGCCTCCGTCAACATGACTTCCAGAGACATAGGGGGTAGGAAGTACTCTAAGCACGGCAAGCCTCGCAAGCCGAGTCAAAGTGCACATGGCCTTCATGCCATCAATGACTCATTACGTGGTAACCGTCTGTACACGATCATGCGCATTTCAATCAAATAATGCCATGTGTCCAAGACAGTTGGCCTACGATCAAGTAACTGCCAATGTAACCTGACGTCTGCGCAGTCCAATGCAGCGCAATCTAACTTGTGCAGTCCAGAATAACTAAAAAGTAGTTATTTTTATAACTCTATAAATAGAGTTTCAAGTCCTTCCTAGGGGGATAATACACGTATACAGAGATCATAGATCATCACCAGAGATCAGGAGTTCTTGCCAAAGTGCTGCTGCAATCTTCAGAGGCTACTGTCTTCAAAGTTCACATCGTCCAAGGGATAAAGCGATCGTCATTCAGATCAGATTCCTATAGTTGTACTTTCCTAGAATTCTTGTAATCTTCTTTACAATGTTTATTAAATAAAGATCAACTTTTATTTTTGTAAAAAAAATGGCGACTCTGCTGGGGACGACTTTCTCCTCCGACGAGGAAGTGACAACTCAATGTGACATTGCGTCTATCGGAAAGACGCAGAAGACGCTGGTTGTGAAGGCCAACCAGACGGCCTACGAAGCCATGATCAACTCCAGGACCACCCCTCTCACTGCAACAACTTCTGCCCCAAGCAAAGTACGCCCAGTCTGGGTCCCCAAGACTGCTGCACAGTCTGTTGATTCTGTCACCAAGACTGCTGCGCAGTCTAATGTCTCTGCTGCTAAGACTGTTGCACAGTCTGTTGTTTCTGTTGTTGCACAATCTGCCTCTACTACTCCTGCGCAATATGCTGTTGCCTGTACACAAACTACATTATATGCTGCTCTGTCAAAGTGCAAGACTCATGTTCCTCTGGCGCAGTTGGCTGCCACTCTACCTGCGCAGTCCACTAATCCAGCAAGCAGAGTGCAACTCAAGCACTCTGGAAATAAGGCTCCTACTGCGTAAACTACTGTGACTAAGGCCAGAAGACATTCTGCCAGAACTCCTCCTGCGCAATCTGCCAGTGCGCCATCAACCCATGCGTAAACTGTGTCTGCGCAATCCAAGAGAGACAGCCCTTTGGCTAATCTCTCCTCTACTCACAGCAAAGGAAAAAGCTCTTCTCCTCTCCAACACTCTGTTGCTCCTGTGCAATCCACTGGGGATAGTCTTTTGGCTATTCCTCCTCCTCTCCAGAACAAAAGAAAAGGCCCTTTGATCTTTTTCCAATCTTCCTCGTCCCATGACTTGGAAGATAACAGAGGGAAACGCTCTTTAGCTAACCCTTCTTTCCAAAACAAAGGAAAAGGCCCTTTGGTCTTTTCTCAGTCTTCCTCGGTTTTTACCGTTGAAGATCAATCTGAACGTGCTCCGGCACCAGTCAGTACAAGAACCCTTTCTCATAAGGATTCTTCTTCTCTCCTTGCTAAAAGAAAGTGTACTGATCAGAGAGGTATTCTGCCAACACCGGTAACAGAGTTCCAAGATCTCCCAACTCTCAAGATCTCCCGTTCAAGACAGGGAAAATTGTTGGTGTCTCAGACAGAAACCCCTGGGGGTGAGTTTGCTGATCTAAGAACTTATCTCAACAGGCCAACTTTGGTGAAGCGCAAACAGCCAATGCCGAAGACCAACCATCATCAGAAGCAAACTTCCAGGATCAAAAATCCAGACACCTATGCCAATGAAATGAGCACTTCCCTGTACACTCAAGGAACAAAACATTTGAAGAATCAGAACCATGTTCCGAATATTGTCAAAGAACACATCCCTCGAACTTCTGCTCGTCTCGTTGCTGTTCCTGATCTCCGAGAATACCTCAAGCAAAAATAGAACAATATCCCAGCATCCCCAGTACAACAACTTGGACACCATTGCAATCATAAAGTGGTCATCAAGTGTTGTTGCCAGACAACAAGACGATCTGTCTTCGATCGTCTGAACTTTTCTAACTCTGAACCTATGTCGGAAGATGAAGACGAGGTTTTGTACGCCTCCGTCAATATGTGTCACGATCCGCACCCACTGTTAGGGTACGAGAACATAACAACGCCCAGCCTACGCCGCAGTGTCGGCGGTAGAACGCTGTCCTAGGTCACATCATCTAACAATATAATGCTAAGCAGATACAGTCTCAATCACATTTAAGGTAGAGCATGATAAGATTAGATAAAACATAAAATCCAAAGAGATACGGAAGATAGAAGTCTAAGTGTCTAAGATACAAAAACCCAGAAATATATCTCAAAACTCAAATACAGTAATCTACAAAGTAAATACAACTCCAGACAAATGAAATAACTATCTAAACAACCTCTAAGGTGTCTCCTCTAGGCTAGCAGGCAACCTCCAAGCTATCTGTAAAATTTATCAACAGGTCCAGTCTGGACAGGAACGAGCACATCTCATCTAGGAAACCCAAGTAAATGACAAAGAACTATAAAGCAGTTATAGGCAGTTGTATTGATGAAAATGGCAGTTGTATTGAGTAATGATGTAGAGAGCAGTTAAGGTACAATGAAAGTAATGTAACCAAACAAGAAAAGAAACATAGCAAAGAAGACTGTAAAATAAGATCTAGCTGAACTAGAGTAACATAATGAGTTCAGATGGTACAATATAAGTCGAGTGTAATTCTAATGTGAGTCTAATATAAGATGAGTCGAATGTATTTCTAATCATTATTCTAATAAGGTGAATCGAATAAGGTGATACGAATAAGGTGATACGAATAGTGATTCACATGATGTTCCAATAATGATTTGAATAAATTCTCCAAGTGTGTTTTAAAATACTTAGTTAGACATGTAAATGGCTAAGGGTAAATCCGGCACATCACACACCTGGCCGGGTATGGAATGGCTATCGTTCGAATATATTCACAGGGGGTGGTTCGAATAATGGGAATGTTCACATGTCTAATCAAGTATTTCCTCGCCCATCTAATACAAATGAATCCAAAATCTGACACATCAATCGAATAAAAGTCCAACCAACATATGAATGATACGAATAGGGTGATTCGAATAGTGATTCGTATGGTGATTCATATGGTGATTCGAATAATAGAGGTAAGACGAGTAAGTATGTGTGTCGCATACATGGATTCAGAAATAGAAATACGTGTTTATAACAGAGAATCACATACAGCTAACTAGAACTGAAGTACAGTAATTGACAAATAAATGAGAAAACTATCAGAGAATGTACTCGCCTGCTATCTGAATGTCCAAAGAAAATATACTGTCCGAAGAGAGGTGTCTAGCTCCTATTTAGAACAGCACAAGTCACAACATGTCCAGAAGGGTAATATAAAGCACTATAATGCATTCTACATGAATCTAGGTCAAACTGGGCCAAAGTCAACCCTTGGTCAACTACACTAGTCAAACTAGGTCAAACTAGGTCATGTCCTAACCCAGCAAGTCTTACTAGGCCTAACCAAGACTATCCTAGCAAGTACACATCAATACAAGGCTATACAAGCCAACATACACCCAACTCTATATAGCATGCAATTATTCAATACTCAAAATAGGCAAAAATTCACATTGGATATACACTAGGTAATCTATTACTTTAAGCTATATATGTCTACACATATATACACATGCATATATTGGTATTCAACATTAGGTCTATAATCATGACATTTCAAATGGTTATATAAACTTATATATTACAACACAATATGCTAACATATATATAATATACATACATAGCTAAGTTAACTATATTCATAAATACTTATTTAAGAGGCTATGTGTGTGTATGTGAACATGGCAAAGGGGCAAGTGAGGGTTAAATGGACATACATAGTGTATACATATCAAAGAGTGTCAAAATGTAAGTGAACAATGTGTCATGTGTGATAGTGTCAACATAATGTAAGGGGGTACATGAGGTAATATAGGATTTGTGTTAACATAGAATATTACATCTCATTAACTTGTATATTGCATATATTACATCTATTATTACATTACATTTATGCTTGCATTCATTCATCATTCATTTATTCTCTTGCACTACTATATGCACCATACATTACATACTATGGAACCTACATATTCATTACAAGCCATACTTATACATGCTTACATTAGATAGGATACTTACACCTCATACATCATTTATTTAACCATTTACGCATGCTTGCATTCTCTATTTAGTTACATAATGTATATACATTAACATGGGTTAAAATCAAATAGAATATTATATTACACACAAGGGTGCACAAAATACATATGCCGAATAGTAACTCCTACTAATAATCAATACTGTACCATCTCAGCATGAATTAACATTTAGGATTAAAGTATGTTATAGATCTATGTGTTACCTTTCCGAAACTTTAAACGGATCGCGTTTTCGTTTCCGGAAACTCCCGGAATCGCGAAAACACCGAGAACGTGTTTGTCTTTCGTACAGCTGACACTCAAATAATTCTCCAGAAAGTTACAGAATGAATTAGGCCTATTAATACATGTTTTTGGAAAGCTAACTTCAATACGCTTCTTTTAAAAAAACGGAAGATTAAACCGAGCTTTGAGCTAGAAGTTATGACATTTCTAAGTTGGGGCTGAAATTAAAAACGTGGATAAAAATCATGACAGATTTAGATAGTTTGAGCCAAAAGAATACACAATATATATCCTAATTATCCACAACAATAATAGCAATAATAATATGAGGAACCACACTCACAAACTTGATTATATAATCATCATGAACCATTTATTATATATATAAATATAGATACACTCTCATTACAATATATATATATAAATCTATATATGTAACATGAACACATCCACAACACAAAGGACACTCCTATGACCTCCAAATGGACATAAAATGGACACAAATGGAGATACAACCATGGGGGTCATTCCTATGGGTTCAAAATAGACCTATATGCATGAGGAAATGAAAAGGAGAAGGGATTTATACCTCCCGGTAGATCGAATCGAAGAAAAGCCTTCCCGGAGCGACACCGACACGTAGAGATTCCAAAAGGACACGAACGAGCTCCGAATCCTCCCAAACTTGGGTAGCTTCTGCCTTGGCTAGAATGGAGAAGGAAAGAAGAAGATTTGGTGGTGAAATGGAATGATTTGGTGGAGAAATTGCTAGGGATTGCTCTCTAGGAATTTAAGAAAGAACAAGAGAGAGAAAAATAGATGGATAATGACAAATGGGAGGCTCAACCCTATCCTTATTGTGGCTGGCCATAAAGGTGGTTTTGTCCTATTAAGAAAAGTCCAAAAGCCCCTACTAACCTATTCTATGAGTATTAGGAAAGGGCTAATTGGTTGGGGTTAAATTAGTCATTCTAAAGTCTCTAATCACACTAACTATATCCATAATAATTAGTCTAACCTCTAACTAAAATATTTCTATCATGTGGACTAAAATTAATATCAAGTGGGCCATGCCTAACTAGTGTGTGGGTTCCACTAGAGTCAAGCTACCCCCGGCTCCCCGTTTCAAGTCGGATTGAGTTAAAATTCGAACCCGACTCAAATAACCCCAAAATAATATCATAAATAATAAAATAATATCAAAATAATTCAAAGAGGTCAAATGCAAAAATATCCTTAGGCCAAAAATGACATTAAAATATCATAATCACATGGTTAGGCTCTAGGTCAAACAGTCTCTAGGGTTTCACTAGCAAAACGTCAAAACCACAAGTCATTGATTTAAATAATTTTAAAATGATTTAAAATCACCAAAAATCATATCATGAATTAAATATTATTATTAAAATAATTATAAACACAAAATTTCAAAATTATCCTTATTTGGGAAACTGGGTGCTACAACTCTACCCACCTTAGAAAAATTTTGTCCTCGAAATTAAAATGTCCATACTCCCTCTAGGTCTAACCCCCACAATCAAAGTTCTAGATTAAAACAAATCATGTGATCAAAAGGACGACACACAGGGTCATGGCATACGGTGGTAGTGAAAGTCTCATCTAGGTATACTAGTCACGCTAACCGAAACGGTCATAGGGTATCAAAACATACAAGCAATTTAGGGTGCTAAACTAGAGAAGTTACAGAAACAATAAACCATCAAAACTGTAAGGCGGTCTACCATCCTATATAAAACTGGTACTTATCAAAACAAAATAAAGACAACTACAATTATCTGAAAAAGGGTACAGAAAATCAAATTCAAAAATTAAGGAATTGAAAATCACTTGTATTGAAATCCAAATCACAATATATATATATACAGAGAGAGCGTTAGAGAGGAAAAACTAGCATTATGTAATGTTATGTGGTTTGTGTGTGTATGGGTGTATGTGAAATATACATAAAATTGTATATGAGCTATCATGTTACACTACTCATGGCATATGGGTTAACAACCTACAATACACAACATATTTAATCTTAACATGCATGGCTAACCATAAACATCTATAAGAGGTAGAGATTTAGTTATGTATATACATATATTATAACATGTATGCCTAAGCTCTATATATATCTATACAAATATGTGATCATAACATAGAGATGAAAGGTTAGGTTACATGACAGCGTATACTAAGTTAGGGTGTGTGTGTGTCCTTGTACAGGGTTATAGCTTAGTATTGAAAGGTTAAACCCAGTTTTAGTTCAGCATTTACATACAAAATCTGAAAATAAGCTAACATTTAAACCAGTGTAATATTAACATAATGCAGTCTCAGATTTTACAAATTTAACATAACTTAACCAATTTCTCTAAAAATTGAAACTCTGCAGATATCATACATGTGTAGTTATGTAGACAAAACTAATAACATGAAATTTATATTTAAATTACGAATTTAAACTGGAAAAGCAGAAAACCAGAAATATTGGGGTTTTGAAAATTTTAACATTAACAACATATTAATATGTATTTAGATAGGTGGAAAATCAAGTGTAGCATGCATACGTATCAGGCAAGTGTCCACTATGTAAATATACTCATATATTCTCATGTCCCAAAAAAAAATTAATTCTACGTTAAGACCAACATTTAGATTCCTACCAAGATCGCAAAATAGGTGATTGACGAAATCAAGGCAGTTTTATTATTATTATTCAATACTAGAATAATAGCAAGAAGGAAATAACGATAAAAGCTGTTTACTTATTTGCCTAAAAGAAGGAACCATTTTGAAACCAGAGCTAAATATCAAATCCAAGATAAAGTCTAACAAAATCATCGATTCATTGCATTAAGAAGAAACTCATAGCAAGAAGTTACACAAGCTACTCCTAAGTTAAATAATTAGAAGCAAAACAAAGCAAAACAAATAATAATTCTTTTTGAAGGACTGCATCAAAGTAGAGAAAACATGCTTGAAAATATTTAAGGTACAATCTGATAATCATATGCGTCTATCCAAAATCATGGTACTCTAAATCCTCGCATACTAGTAAGCAAGGCTACGATAATCACAGAGTCCTTGACTTATGCACATACCTCTAGAATCGTGATATTTAACATTTTCGCGGTGCCGCTAGCTTGGCTGCGAAAACCTTAAATTTCCACACCCGAGAAATATATCCAGAGTCAGACTATATGTCCTCACCATGCTGGCTAATGTGACTATAGAAGACTAGATTCCATAACATAGATGACCTAGCCCATATAATTTCATCTTGTCAAAAAAATTAAATTAAATCAACAATGAATACCCATAAATTAAATCAAATTTATCAACGAACTTCAAAATTCAAAATGAACAAAAATCCATCAAAATACAACTCGGATGCAACAGCTATCATCAAGATTCAAAATTCGACAATCATTCATCAAAATCAATGAATACAACTCAAATTCAACCATAATCCATCAAAATCAAATTTAACAACAGTAAGTAAAAATAAATCAAATCAAGGGAAAAAAGAGTTCTCAAATCGAAGTTAAAATAAGATTCTCAAGGGTCGTTCTGGGAATCTCTCAAGGGTTCCTAACTGTGATTGAGTACCTTCAAGATATATCCTATTCCTACTGCAGGCTGTAGTGATACTCAAGTTCGAATACCACTACATAAACTCGACCTGCATGGGCCACCACTAAAAACGTATCACGACCCGCACCCACTGTTAGGGTACGAGAACGTAACAACACCCAGCCTACGCCGCAGTGTCGGTGGTAGAACGCTGTCCTAGGTCACATCATCTAACAATATAATGCTAAGCAGATACAGTCTCAATCACATTTAAGGTAGAGCATGATAAGGTTAGATAAAACATAAAATCCAAAGAGATACGGAAGATAGAAGTCTAAGTATCTAAGATACAAAAACCCAGAAATACATCTCAAAACTCAAATACAGTAATCCACAAAGTAAATACAACTCCAGACAAATGAAATAACTATCTAAACAACCTCTAAGGTGTCTCCTCTAGGCTAGCAGGCAACCTCCAAGCTATCTGTAAAATTTATTAACAGGTCCAGTCAGGACAGGAATGAGCACATCTCATCTAGAAAACCCAAGTAAATGACAGAGAACTATAAAGCAGTTATAGGCAGTTGTATTGATGAAAATGGCAGTTGTATTGAGTAATGATGTAGAGAGCAGTTAAGGTACAAGGAAAGTAATGTAACTAAACAAGAAAAGAAACATAGCAAAGAAGACTGTAAAATAAGATCTAGCTGAACTAGAGTAACATAATGAGTTCAGATGGTACAATATAAGTCGAGTGTAATTCTAATGTGAGTCTAATATAAGATGAGTCGAATGTAATTCTAATCATTATTCTAATAAGGTGAATCGAATAAGGTGATACGAATAAGGTGATACGAATAGTGATTCACATGATGTTCCAATAATGATTCGAATAAATTTTCCAAGTGTGTTTTAAAATACTTAGTTAGACATGTAAATGGCTAAGGGTAAATCCGGCACATCACACACCTGGCCGGGTGTGGAATGGCTATCGTTCGAATATATTCACAGGGGGTGGTTCGAATAATGGGAATGTTCACATGTCTAATCAAGTATTTCCCCGCCTATCTAATACAAATGAAACCAAAATCTGACACATCAATCGAATAAAAGTTCAACCAACATATGAATGATACGAATAGGGTGATTCGAATAGTGATTCGTATGGTGATTCGTATGGTGATTCGAATAATAGAGGTAAGACGAGTAAGTATGTGTGTCGCATACATGGATTCAGAAATAGAAATACATGTTTATAACAGAGAATCACATACAGCTAACTAGAACTGAAGTACAGTAATTGACAAATAAATGAGAGAACTATCAGAGAATGTACTCGCCTGCTATCTGAATGTCCAAAGAAAATATACTGTCCGAGGAGAGGTGTCTAGCTCCTATTTAGAACAGCACAAGTCACAACATGTCCAGAAGGGTAATATAAAGTACTATAATGCATTCTATATGAATCTAGGTCAAACTAGGCCAAAGTCAACCCTTGGTCAACTCTGGTCAACTACACTAGTCAAACTAGGTCAAACTATGTCATGTCCTAACCCAGCAAGTCTTACTAGGCCTAACCAAGACTATCCTAGCAAGCACACATCAATACAAGGCTATACAAGCCAACATACACCCAACTCTATATAGCATGCAATTATTCAATACTCAAAATAGGCAAAAATTCACATTAGATATACACTAGGTAATCTATTACTTTAAGCTATATATGTCTACACATATATACACATGCATATATTGGTATTCAACATTAGGTCTATAATCATGGCATTTCAAATGGTTATATAAACTTATATATTACAACACAATATGCTAACATATATATAATATACATACATAGCTAAGTTAACTATATTCATAAATACTTATTTAAGAGGCTATGTGTGTATGTGAACATGGCAAAGGGGAAAGTGAGGGTTAAATGGACATACATAGTGTATACATATCAAAGAGTGTCAAAGTGTAAGTGAACAATGTGTCAAGTGTGATAGTGTCAACATAATGTAAGGGGGTACATGAGGTAATATAGGATTTGTGTTAACATAGAATATTACATCTCGTTAACTTGTATATTGCATATATTACATCTATTATTACATTACATTTATGCTTGCATTCATTCATCATTCATTTATTCTCTTGCACTACTATATGCACCATACATTACATACTATGGAACCTACATATTCATTACAAGCCATACTTATACATGCTTACATTAGATAGGATACTTACACCTCATACATTATTTATTTAACCATTTACGTATGCTTGCATTCTTTATTTAGTTACATAACGTATATATATTAACATGGGTTAAAATCAAATAGAATATTATATTACACACAAGGGTGCGCAAAATGCATATGCCGAATAGTAACTCCTACTAATAATCAATACTGTACCATCTCAGCATGAATTAAAATTTAGGATTAAAGTATGTTATAGATCTATGTGTTAGCTTTCCGAAACTTTAAACGGATCGCGTTTTCGTTTCCGAAAACTCCCGGAATCGCGAAAACACCGAGAACGCGTTTGTCTTTCGTACAGCTGACACTCAAATAATTCTCCAGAAAGTTACAAAAAGAATTAGGCCTATTAATACATTTTTTTGGAAAGCTAACTTCAATACGCTTCTTTTAAAAAAACGGAAGATTAAACCGAGCTTTGAGCTAGAAGTTATGACATTTCTAAGTTAGGGCTGAAATTAAAAACGTGGATAAAAATCATGACGGATTTAGATAGTTTGAGCCAAAAGAATACACAATATATATCCTAATTATCCACAACAATAATAGCAATAATAATATGAGGAACCACACTCACAAACTTGATTATATAATCATCATGAACCATTTATTACATATATAAATATAGATACACTCTCATTGCAATATATATATATATAAATCTATATATGTAACATGAACACATCCACAACACAAAGGACACTCCTATGACCTCCAAATGGACACAAAATGGACACAAATGGAGATACAACCATGGGGGTCAATCCTATGGGTTCAAAATAGACCTATATGCATGAGGAAATGAAAAGGAGAAGGAATTTATACCTCCCGGTAGATCGAATCGAAGAAAAGCCTTCCCGGAGCGACACCGACACGTAGAGATTCCAAAAGGACACGAACGAGCTTCGAATCCTCCCAAACTTGGGTAGCTTCCGCCTTGGCTAGAATGGAGAAGGAAAGAAGAAGATTTGGTGGTGAAATGGAATGATTTGGTGGAGAAATTGCTAGGGATTGCTCTCTAGGAATTTGGAAAAGAATAAGAGAGAGAAAAATAGATGGATAATGACAAATGGGAGGCTCAACCCTATCCTTATTGTGGCTGGCCATAAAGGTGGTTTTGTCCTATTAGGAAAAGTCCAAAAGCCCCTACTAACCTATTCTATGAGTATTAGGAAAGGGCTAATTGGTTGGGGTTAAATTAGTCATTCTAAAGTCTCTAATCACACTAACCATATCCATAATAATTAGTCTAACCTCTAACTAAAATATTTCTATCATGTGGACTAAAATTAATATCAAGTGGGCCATGCCTAACTAGTGTGTGGGTCCCACTAGAGTCAAACTACCCCCGGCTCCCCGTTTCAAGTCGGATTGAGTTGAAATTCGAACCCGACTCAAATAACCCCAAAACAATATCATAAATAAAAAAATAATATCAAAATAATTCAAAGAGGTCAAATGCAAAAATATCCTTAGGCCAAAAATGACATTAAAATATCATAATCACATGGTTAGGCTCTAGGTCAAATAGTCTCTAAGGTTTCACTAGCAAAACGTCAAAACCACAAGTCATTGATTTAAATAATTTTAAAATGATTTAAAATCACCAAAAATTATATCATGAATTAAATACTATTATTAAAATAATTATAAACACAAAATTTCAAAATTATTCTCATTTGGGAAACTGGGTGCTACAACTTGACTTCCAGAGACACTGGGGGTAGGAAGTACTCCAAGCACGGCAAGCCTCGCAAGCCGAGTCAACAGTATTTGGATCTACTCCAAGAATCTTCTGAAGGAGTATTCCAATATATCCAATCCCGAAGCCGAGACATAATCGGTCAAAGGAATCTTCAAGATCCTTCTGGTCATCTTCTTCCTTCTTACTCAGGAGATGATTCTTTCTCCGACTATAATGCATACAGTAAAAGCTCAGAATAGACAGTGTCCTCCACTGTACCCAGAGAAGTGACAGCTTATATTGTCAATGAAGACCCAAATGCTTCCAGTTCGGCCAGTCAAGAACAACGAATAGCTGTACTAGAAGACAAGCTGAAGACCATGGCAGAAATGGTCGCGAGTATACATTCCATCATTGTGGCCCAGCATACAGTACCACCGATCGTACCTCCTACAAATCCTAAAATCATAGCATCGTCGATGCCTATTAATACAGGACTGGGGGTTACATCTACTCAAATACCTCCTGTACAGATCCAACCTGTACCCAGTCAATCAGGTGCTGGAGGTAGTACTTATCATGTTGTTCCTCCTCCTAACACTGTGACTCAGCCTGCTCCTTCTACATCAGTGGAAGATGCCAATGAAGCTGTCAAGCTCCTGCGCACTCAGTTCAAGGCCTTCAAGGAGAAGGACAACTTGCAAAGGTTGGGGATCAAGCAACCCTATCTATTTGAATGGAAGGAAGTCCCATTCCCTCCAAAGTACAAGATCCCAACAATCTCGCTGTTTGACGGAAGCACTTCTCCCAGTCAGTTCATTAACCACTTTGAGGTTATGACAGTCCAACTTCAACCAAATGATGCTCTTCTTACCAGAGTATTCGTCGGCTGTTTAGCTGGCGTAGCATAGGATTGGTATAGAAGCTTGTCCGATGGTTGTATCACCTCCTTCTCAGGCCTAAAGCAAATCTTCCTGGAATGATTCTATGAGGGGATCAACGATATGACTATGTCAGCCCTCAATAAAATCAAACAAAGATACAATGAAACAGCTGAGAGTTTCATTGAAAGGTTCTGCCGGAAAGCTTTGAAAATGCCTCCTGGAACTCCAGCCGCTATCACCATAGACACCTGCAAGGCAAATTTGTTGCCTATCATCAGTATGTGGACGGGGTCTACTCAGTTCCAAGATTGGCCATCTTTCATTGTCAACGCTAAAGCAGCTGAAGTTAGCGCCGACAAATTCAAGCAGCTAGGGGTACAAATGTCTAACCCCGACCAGGATGAACACCAGACGTCAGGTGATGGCAATCGCCAGAACAATCGCAAGGGAAAAGAAACTTTGAATATCAATTTGAACAAGAACAAAGAATCTCTGGCAGTCAACGTAGCTCCTCCTACGTCCACTTCTACTCCTTCAGCACCTCCACCAAGAGAACCTCGTCCGAAAGTAGAGTACTCCTTCGATGAGAATGACACCGTGAGCATTTTTGATTGCTTGATCAAAAGCAATTAGCTCCAGCTTCCAGACCCGAAGAAGCCCGATGAAGTCGGTAAGACTGATCATCCCAAGTACTGTGTCTATTACAGGTTTATCGGACATCCCACTCGAACTTGTTATGTGCTCAAAGGCAAAATTCAGGAGCTGGTCAATGCTGGCGTTGTCACTTTACAGCAAGACGAGAAGACTGTTACCGCGAATATGGTCTCAGTTTAATTCGGTGACTTCCCACCCCAAATGTTACAACACAGTGTCATTTATATCCCTAAAGCTACTCTTGAGATAGAGAATCTTCCTCCTCCACGAAGTAAAGGTCTCGTCCCCTTGTCTCTTGACAATGACGAGATTATGTGGATTCATCCGGATCTTGCTTCAGAGTTCAAACTTCCCTCTTCCTCCAAGAAGAAAGACCGCTCCAAGGGCAAGACAAAGACTTGTAATATGGTGTGTTTTTGACCCCATAGTTGACGAAGAAATCCTGCTGGACACCAGATCAGGGAAAGCCTATCTAAAGGATTACCTTGAAGCTCAAGAGAATCATGCTTCTTCTTCTGAGCCTGCTCTAGTACAACCTGCTTCCACTTAGGATATTCCTACTGCATCTTCACCGGTTGTAGAGTCTACTCCTCCCAAGCCGATGGTAGCCGACAAAGGTAAACAGCAAGTCCGTTTCGACAAACCTTTGAAGAAGTCATCTCCTTCCGGACTTGAAAAGCCTTACAATTTCGATATCTTGGCTCAACTAGCCAATACACCGGCCCGGATGTCCATCATCGAGCTCTTATGCCTCTCCAAAGAGACTCAGGAAACTCTAAGTGAGGCTCTCATGCAAGCTGAAACCTGTTTAGCCCTTCTGAAGAAGCCGAAAGCGGAACCTGTCTCTTGCCTCCATTGTCATAGCGTGTTGGAGTTAATTCCAAACATAACTTTCACACAGGATGACATGTTGATGGAATACAACAGGCACGACCGTCCTCTCTACTATACAGGATACGTCGACTCGATGAAAGTCGATCGTATTCTGATAGATCCAGGATTTGCTCTCAGTATTATACCGAAGATAATGTTGGATGCGCTGAAGATCCCGGTGCATAGTCTCTCCAGTACAATCACCACCATTCTCAGGTTCAACCAGGGAAGGAGTGAGCCTCTGGGCAAGATTTGCCTATAACTTCAAATAGGCAATCTTTGCACAAAGGTGACCTTCTACATCATCGACAATCATGGTTGTTCCTACAATACTTTGTTGGGAAGACCATTTCTACATGAGCATAACATTGTTCTTTCGACTCTCTATCAATGTTTTAAATATATTGATGACAATGGAGAGGTGCAAAAGGAGGTTGCTGATCTCTATCCTTTTAAAGGTGTCGAAGCATACTGCAACGATGCTCGTATGTACAAGGATGAATTTATGAAGGTTGTCCTGTCTCTGAACACTGAAGAAGAGCAAGAAGCAGTGCCCAATGACACCCTCATCATTCCTGTCAAAGGGCGTGTTTCTCGTCCTCAATCTTCCAAGCCACTGGCTATTCACTCGCCAGTCCAGAAGCAATCAATTGATGATCAAGATCAAAGGGAGCTCACCTCTTCTGAGCCACTTGTTATTGACTTACGTCATAACAAGGAAAAAAGGCAGCTCACCTCTTCTGAGCCACTTGTTATTGATTTATCTCATAACAAGAAAAAAAGGGAGCTCACCTCCTCTGAGCCGCTTGTTATCGACCTCCGTCGTAACAAAGCTAATCCTCCTCCACGTTCTTCTTCTCCCCCTCTTGTAATCAATCTGACCAAGCTTGCTAAGGCTAAAGGTCCTGCTGTAAATACAAATATACAAATCAATGAAAAGGCATCTACTTTCCAGTATACTGATGTCATTTATCATCCTACATGCTATTTGGATATGTTAGATAGCTTTCAGTCATTTACAATGGGAGTTATGCAATCTCTTCAAACAGAAGTCTCATTTGAACACCCAAAAGATTCATATCGTATTGTTCCCGCTCGTAAGAAAGGCGAGAGTCCAATACTTTTTAGTAAAGGACCGGAACAACAATTCAGCTATACGGATGATAGCAAAAGTAACGACACTAGGCATCTTCAACTTCGTCGTTACAGTCAACAATCAAAAAACATCATCCGAAAGATGGGTTATGACTTCAAGAGTGGCCTCAACTACGGTAAAGGACGAAGAACTCCTATCCGTACGGCTGTTCCGAAAGGAAAATCAGAGATGTATTACAGCAGGACCAAAAGAGGTCTTGGATATACTTCACCCCTAGTATTATCCCCAGCAGCTTCTGAATCCGATAGTGAGGGGCGCTCTAACTCTTCTGATTCTAGATCATAGGATTCTGACACCAGCGTCGGTCAAGTTCATCGACTGACTGTATCTTCTAACATGGTCTCCGTCGAACTTCCAGAAGGCTATGATGAGGATATTGAAGAAAATCCTGAAGCAGATCCTTGGGCTCAACGGATGGATACCCAATGGGAACTCTGATTCGAACAAAGGGAACCGCCTACTGAAGATCAATTAGTTCAAGTTGATGTAGGAGATAGTGGGTCACCTCGTCTAATATTCATCAGCAAGAACCTCCCAGAGGCAGATAAGCAAGAATTAATTCTTTTTATTAAAGAATACATTGATGTCTTTGCCTGGAGCTATGAAGACATGCCAGGACTAGATCCTAAAATTGCTACTCATAAACTGAACATCCTGCCAAACGCAAAACCGGTCAAACAACAACAACGGCGCTTCAAGCCAGAAATAATGGATGCAATCGACGATAAAGTCAAGAAGCTCATCGCTTGCGGCTTTATCAGGGAATAATAGCATCCTGATTCGGTAGCCAATGTCATCCCAGTTTTAAAGAAAACCGGCAAAGTTCGAGTCTACATCGACTTTCGGGATCTTACCGAAACATGTCCAAAAGATAAATTTCCTCTCCCTATCACGGACGTCATGATTGACAACACCTGTGGGTTCGAAAGAATATCTTTCATGGACGGATTCTCCAGATACAATCAGATTCGGATGAATCCTGAAGACGAAAAACATACTTCTTTCCGCACTCCTCGTGGAGTCTATTGCTATACTGTCATGCCCTTTGGTCTTAAAAATGCTGGTGCAACGTACCAACGATCCATGAGTACCATCTTTTGAGATCATCTGCGCAAGACTGTCGAATGCTACGTCGACGATATCGCCGTCAAAAGTCGTCTAAAGGAAGATCACATCCAAGACTTGAGAACGATCTTTAATCTCATGCGCCAACATCAACTCAAAATGAATCCCACCAAGTCATTCTTGGGTGTCTCTAGTGGCAAATTTCTCGGCTTCATCATTACCTCTAAGGGTATATATGTGGATCCCGAGAAGATCAAAGCCATTCAAGAGATGCGTCCTCCACGCAACCTAAAAGAGCTACGATGATTCCAAGGTCGACTTGTGTACATCAGGAGATTCATTTCGAATTGGTCTGGACGCTGCAGACCATTCACTCAACTAATGAAGAAGGGTGTATCTTTTGTTTGGAACGAAGAATGTCAACGAGCATTTGACGACATCAAGCGGTATCTCATGAATCCACCAGTCCTGGTGCCACCAATCTCTGGCATACCATTCTTAATGTATGTCCGTGCTATGGACCATTCATTGGGTGCTTTACTTGCCCAAAAGAATAAAGAAGGCCACGAATAAGCTATCTACTATCTCAGTCGTACTATGCTTGGTGCTGAACACCGTTATAGTCCAGTCGAAAAGGAATGCCTAGCTTTTATGTTTGCTGTTCAAAAGACTCGGCATTACATCAATGGCCAAACCATTCATGTCATATCCCGAGTTAATCCTCTTCGGGTACTGATGAAGAAGCCTAGCACACTTAATTCTCGGCTGGCTACATGGGCCATTCTGCTAGCCCAATATGACATGGTATATGTTCCTCAAAAGACTGTCAAAAGTCAAGCACTGGCAGATTTCTTAGCAGCTCATCCTGTTCCAGAGACGTCCAAACTCTATGACGAAATTCCAGACGAGACATTAGAATCTAATGTAATCTCTGAAGAATTTCCTACTTGGTATCTATTCTTTGATGGTGTATCCAGGATTGGACCCAATGATGCCATTGTCGCAGGAGTTGGAGTTGTCCTTGTTTCTCCAGACGGGTCAGCTATTCAAAGAGCCTACTCCCTAGATGAGCCATGCTCCAACAATATGGCAGAGTACAATGCTCTACTCATCGGCCTTCAGCTAGCCAAACAACTTAATATCGAGTATCTTGAAGTCTATGGTGACTCTAAACTGGTTGTTAACCAGGTTAGATGGACCTATGAAGTTCACCATCAAGATCTAGTGCCTTACCATGAAGCGGCAATCAACATGGCTACATCATTTAAAGCCTTCTTTATCGAATATGTACGCCGAGCTTGTAATACTGAAGCAGACGCTTTGGCTAATCTTGCAGCAGTCTTAGCCATCCCTATCAAAAGATAACAGGTGGTGGTCATCTATAATCGGAAATTATTTTACATCGAAAACAATCGTAATATTGAGTTCAGTAACCTTACTGAAGTCAATGTTATCAATGAAGATTTGAGAACTCCTTTCATTGCTTTGTGGTCCATGACATACTCCCTAAAGATCCCAAGGAGGCTACGAGTATTTGTTGGCGGTCTCTGCGATTCTACTATAATCAGACCACCAAGACTCTCTACCGGTGGACTTATGATGGCTAACTCTTGCGCTGTCTTGCTGGTGATGAAGCGAAGCAAGTATTACGTAAAGCTCACGACGGTGTTTGCAGAGCACATCAACCCGCTCCTAAGCTACAGGATCGCATCCGACGAATGGGTTACTACTGGCCCTCTATGGTATCTGATGCCATCGATTACGCGAGGAAGTATCGAGCTTGTCAAATCTATGCAGATTTTATTCATCAACCATCAGAATTCCTTCATTCGACTGCTGCTTCCTGGCCTTTTGAAGCTTGGGGCATGGACATCATTGGTCCCATCAATCCTCCTTCTTCTAGAGAACATCGGTTTATACTGGCAATAACCGACTACTTCTCCAAATAGGCTGAAGCTATACCATTGGCGGAAGTCAAGACTAGCAGCATTATCAACTTCGCCAAACACCATGTCATCTATCGATTTGGTGTACCTCGAAGAATCATCCACGACAATGGACCTCAGTTCATCAGCCAAAAGTTCACAAGGTTCTGTGATGATCACCGGATTGATAATGTTGCTTCGACAGCCTATAATCCTACCGCTAATGGATTAGCTGAAGCTTTCAACAAGACTATCATCAAGCTCCTTAAGAAATTTGTATCTACTAACAAACGGAATTGAAGTGAAAAGCTTGGACAATGTCTTTGGGCCTACCGAACTACGGTCCGCAACCCTACAGGCTGTATACCCTTCTCTTTGGTGTATGGCTGTAAAGCAGTTCAACCTCTGGAACTCCAAATTCTGTCCTTGAGGATTGCTATCGCCAACGAACTCACAATAGAGAGCAACGATCTTCTTCGACTTTAAGAGTTAGAAGCGCTCGATGAGAAGCGGCTATTAGCTCAACAGCATATTGAGTTATATCAAGCTCGCATCTCAAAGACTTTCAACCGCAAAGTTAAAGTCAGAGCCTTTCAGAAAGGAGAGCTTGTTCTAACTGTAAGGCGTCCTATGACTATGACTCATTCGAGTAAACGCAAGTTTGATGCAAAATGGGAAGGGCCTTACATTATCAGCAAAGTCTTTTCAAATGGAGCCTATCAACTCACAGAGCTAGACGGTCGAGTTGCAATGATGCCTATCAATGGCAAATTCCTCAAGAAATATTATGTGTAAATGTAAAAGACAGTGATTGTAATTATAAGACAAGTTCATAAATAAAATTTAGTTTTATTTCATCTTGAATGATAGTACATAATATCAAGGAAGGTCACTATCATCCTTCTCAAAATTGGGACGCGGACCACTGCCGTCCTTATCAAAGACATGATCAGCAAAAGAGTCGAGAACTTTATTGCTGGAACCCACCAGGAACTTGTAAGCAACCATTCTCATAGCTTCTTCTTCTTCAGTCTTCCCTGGTTCGAGAAGGAAGTCCTAGATGTCCTTTGGCGGTTTTGGAGCAAATGAACCTTCGCCCGCTGCCATCTACTTTTGTTGAACTGGCTCGACTGGATGTTCTTTAGTCCTCGCTTCCACCTTCGGGACGATCTCAGCCTCCTGGATGCATCTCCAGACGACATCTTTATGTTAAAAAGTGAAAGTGACCATCTCATCTGATTTTCTGTTCTATTTATAGACAGAGCGTCGTAAGACTATGAAGCGACTCATTCATCCGACGGTTCACCTGTCCATCATCTAACGGTTCGTCCGTTCATTATATTCATTCCCTTTGATGGTTCGTCCGTTCACACATCTATCCGATGATTTACCCGTTCATTCATCCACAATTATTTGACGGTTTACCCGTTCATTCATCATATTCACCCGACGGTTCGTCCGTTCATTATCCGACAGTTTATCCGTTCATTATCTGACGGTTCACCCGTTCATTTCACCATCATTTCATCGGACGGTTCACCCGTTCATCCCGACAATTCATTTCGTTCACACATTTTTGACTAATCATCCAGTTCGTTCTTATCAGCAACTTGGCATCTTTGATTAAGTTGTCTATTGAAATAATGATATTCAATAAATGATATTTGCCATGTACATATTACCTCTGAGCAGATATAATAAATATAATTATTTTCTCAAAAAAATCAAGAAATATATCTTGTCTTGCACCTCTAAATATATTTTCTATCTCTATTATTTATATCTGAATAAGATATGCAATAAATAATAGAACCACAAAGAATGTCTTTTTATTGATCAAAATTCAAGACATTACAAAGACATATATCATGCAAAACAAAAAGATACAAGGAATATTTCTACTAGACTGGAGGTGTCATCAAATTGGCAATTTGCTGCTTCAAAATTTGCAGACGCTCTTCACAAGATTCCATCACTCTCTTCCTGGCTTCTTCCATCCCAGATTTTTCATTGAAGGTTGGCAGAGTTACCATTCTGCAAGTGATTTCAGGTTGATGACCTGCAGCATATTCATCTCTTTCTTGGGTTAAAACATCAAGTTGTTGAATTGTAGTTTGATGTTGGATGACCTCATCTTCCAGTTCTTCCTGAAGACGGGCAATCTCCGCTTTCAATTCAGCAATTCTTCTTTCTTTTCTTTCAGCAACAGATGTCACCGTTTCTACTTTAGAATTGTACTCAGCAGACTTGGCAGTGAAAGCATCCAACAGAATTTGGAAATTGACTCTCTCAACTGCAGCCTCTTGAGATATTCGTTCAAATTCGGCTTGCACTAAAAATTCTACTTCTCCTTTACTCAGCTCTTTGTAACTCTTGACTGAGGTTTCCAGCTCATCTAATATATGATCAAGAAAAGTAGCCTGAGCCTCGTCTCCTTGATTACGGATGGCATTTACCAAGTAAGAGGTTGGACCTCTAATCGTGGAGAAATCGGCTTCTTCCTTCTCCATCACTCTATCTATTAAAGGCCCCAATGAATCAAAGAAGAACTTGGTAAATGATTTAATGACAAACTGATTGGTAGCCAAAGCACCAAGAGTAGCAGCTACTCCTGTTGACGATGAAGCGGCGGGACGTTCAGTCTCTTGCACTTGGATGGAGGGCTCTTTAAATAAAGGAGCTAAAGTCGAGCTGGTTGCTCCTCCCGATTGTTCCTCTGCAAAAAAAACATATAGACTTTATCATTTTGTCTGTCATTTGCAGCTATTGAAAAAGATCAAAAGTGAAAGCAATCTTACCGTGGCTTGGTCCAATATCAGGCCTGTCGTCTATTGGAACAGATTCTGGCCTAGCAGAAGTAGCCTCAGACATTACTGCCTGGATACTGCCTGCCTCAAAGCCACCTGACAAGTGAAGACTGCTGCTAGCTATCATCATCACAGGTACTATATTCGTGCACACTGGAGGAACTGGAGAAGATTCGATTTCTGCATGGATCAAAGATAGAGATGTCAGCTATTAATCTATGAAAAGAAGATTGACAATTTCATTTTATACCTTTGGGATCAACAGTAGGGGTTTCCTCTAAGGCCACTTCTTCATTTGTAATCTTTTCGGGAGATATCTGCACCTCAACATCCTTTTCAGGATCCAGGGTGTCATCAGCTGCTTTATGAGATAGATGGACTTTAACGTCCTCTTCAAGATTCTGTGTCTCATCAACAGCTTCTGATGATGTACTCTCCTCACTGTCCTCAGGAGCTTCTTTGCTGGCAGTAGCAGCGGCATGATCAATATCTTCTTGATAACCGAAGTCACAATCATTTAATGCCTCGATCATTAGACGATCCTCCTCTTCGTGGACTGCTCCCGGTGTGACAGGAAGTTGAGTCGTTTCTATCGCTGGCAGAGGAGATCGTGAAGCTTCATCTTCCCTAGGCTCTGTAGCCTCATCTTTTTGTTCAGCATCTTCCATAGGCTCCGCAGCCTCATCTCTCGGTGCAGCCTCTTCTCTCTGTTCAGTCTCCTCTCTCCGCGCTGGACTAGGTTCAGAGACAGGAGTAGGAGATGACATAGTAATCCCAGCAGCAACATTCACCACCACTGAAGACGGGATCACCTTCTTTCTCTTTCTAATAGCCTGCTTCTTTCTATGAAGAGGCCTCTCTGGGCTCTCCACATCGACTATGTCAACCGGCTTTGGAATAGAAGTCGGCGTGGTTGCCTCTTCTCGTTGGATTGACTCAGCCAGCTGCCGAGATTGGGATCTAGTAGTAACTTTCTCTGGTTGATCCAGAATTAGTTTCTTCTTTGCAGCTGGGGAAGAAGGTTCTTCAATCCTTCTTTTTCTCTCTCTGGCCGAAGATTTAACCACTTTCAGAGAAATTCTCAGTGGTTGATTTACTTCCTCAGAAAAGTTTACTTCTTTGGAAGCTTCCAATGGATCATTTACCGGTTCATGTTGTTCGTCATTTGCTGGAGCTAACGTAGCAGTGGCCCCTTTCTTCAAGCGTGTCGCTATTGCGAAGCTATCAATAAGACTAAATTTTTCAGCAAATGTATTGGCAGCTGTGTAGAACAGAGAATATGTGTATAACATTCTTGGGCCATTATCATTCTTGTTTGGCATCGAGAATACTGTCCTAGTGTCTCGAGCATTGTAGTAGGACCATGCTCTGGCAACGTCAATCAGGTGTCTCTTTCCTTGTAGGCAAGTTATTGTATTGCCCACATGGAACTGGTCATAACCAAATTGACGAACGAAACGACTCGGCAGATATGGTTCAAGGTAGCACTCCTCCTCAAATCTGTATACCAAATGTGATGGTCTAATCGCCTTCAGCCAGTCAAAAGCTGCTCGGCCTAGTGGCTGGCTCCCCAGATCAACCATATTTGTTGCCATAAACTCGTAACCAGCTGGAGGAGCGAAGCTATAAAAGTTCCATCCCTTGCCAAGGTTCAGGGCACGTCTACAGTCCTTCAGACTAACGTACACCAACTTGCTTCGGGAGAATCTACGTAGAAAGCTGCCGCTAATTTCCCCCATGTCGGGGTTCATCAGAGATGGATGATGCAGAAGTAACCATCCGAATAGATAGGTATAGGGCAACTCCAGTCTTGGGAAGTTCCCTTTCTCACCCTTCCACTTGATCATTGAGTCGACATACAGACGAAGACCTGTATTTATTCTACAGGTCATCGCTGATAACAAATCCATTCGGTAGCCGAAGACTAACCGGACAGCAACGAAGAGTACGCCGTGGTGGAAGCGGTCCACGGCGCTGGCCCCAGGTACAATAAATCGATGGAGCCAGTATGTCAAAAATCCTGTAAGCTGAGCTTCTTGTGACATGGACCTGTAGCCCATTCTTATAAAGCTTTCAACAAAATCTTCGGGCTTCAGCGGAGGGTATTGGTGTTCATCAGTAACTTTAATATCCATCCTCTTATTCTCTTCCATCAGTTTTATTACCTCACTGTGGCTGAGAGGTTGAAAGAAAGTTGGGTTGCAGGAGTCATGATCTTTGGTCTTCTTCTCAACGATATGGTTAAGAAAAAGATAAGGTAACCATTTGGAGGAATAACATGTGCTGGAAGAGCCGCTCTTATAATACAGGGAGCATATATTATAATGGCACAGTAGTTCGTCGAAAACTGCTACCATTTCTGGATTTTCCCGTCGTAGTCTATCTAACTCGTCATTTGTGGGAACATACTCCTCATAAGGGCAGTCTCCCGTTGGTAGGCATGAGATATACTCCATCTCAGGGAGCACCAATCCCATCTCCCCGTAGGGCGTCATTAACGTCCCTGTCCTATAGTTATACCTCTCTTCCAGGGCTAGAAACAGATGAGGGTTTGGATGGAAGCTATACACGGTAGCATATACCGCCTTTTAAAGCTCGATCTCTCTAAGTTTATATTCAAACTAAGCCAATACCCAGTTGGCTATACAGTTCCACCTCCTGTTATTCGGGTTTACCAAACCGGTCAGCCAGATGTCTTGATCAGGATATCTGCCCTCCGCCTTTGCATACTCGTTAGCAAAAATCGGTGTCCTTACCGGCAGCAACAAAGAAGAGTTCTCATGAGGGATACAACCTGGCTTCAACCCTCTTAGTAGAGTGCTTTGTCGCTCAGAAGAGCTATAGAACATGTCCCTATTGTTCGGACCTTTCTTGACACAGATTTTTCCTGTCCGTGATGTTGAAGGGGAGTAATGTCCCAATCCATCCTCCTAGGATGGCTTGCATGAGCATATCGTGCTAGAGGGAGGCATCTAGCTATGTCTAGTAACTGGATCAGTTTCTCCTTCCTTTGAAAAGTTCTCGACTCAACTCGGGGTCTAGGTTGAGAACTTTTGTCAATGGCTTCACCGAATAAGAACATAGGTTTCTTGTGGGTGATGGCGTCAGCAGACTGCAAGGGCTGTCCATTCATCAGACTTAGCAAAGTTTCATTGTCTTGAGTTATCAGGATAGCTTGGCGAGAGGATGGAAGGGAATATTGGAGGAAAAGCACATGGGATAAGTCTTCTTTGAATTTCGGCTTAGCTAAAGTTCCTGTGAAGACTTCATAGTTCGGGTCCTCTCTGATGTTAACTCCATCAAACAGAAAAAGCAAAATTCAATACAAGTCAAAGATTCTGTCAGCAGATTGCGCAACTATCAGATTGCGCAAGTATCAGATTGTGCAACCATCAGATTGTGCAATAATAGCTTCTCTGCGCAAACTATCCAATGGCGCCAACTCATCCACTTGCGCAAGCCATCAGATTGTGCTGAATAACTTGCGCAAAGTATCCGTTTGCGCTGGATATCCTTGCGCAAATCAGCAGACTGTGCTGGCTTTTGCCAGCGCGTTCTAACCGATTGCACAAGAAAATAATCTTCATAAAAATAAAGATTATTGGTTTTGTGCAACCGAAACCCTAAACAGGGTGGCACAACGAGACCAAATCTCTATAAAGAGATTGGTTTGAAGGTGCACCAATGGCGAAGAACCCTAAAAAGGGTTTTCGTTCGAACATCTACCTTGTGGTGCTGGGTGAGCTTCCTCACGACGTGAAGGGCGTGACGCAGCACGAGTCGAGGACTCGGCTCGAGCCTTCCCTTTCTCGGCGGCAGATCGTTTTGGGGCCATGGAGATCGATGAAGAAGAAGAAGGAGAGTCGAGAGAGCTCGAAAAATTCTTTCTTTCAGAAAATCAGAAGCAAGTAAAGAATGACAGAGAAGAGAAAGGGAACTATTTATAGTTTTTGAAAATGAACAAACTCCTCAGATTGCGCCGGATAAATAGGAGTTAATTCGTCTGATTGCGCCGACAGATCATCATATGTGCAACTTGATTTTCAAATCAAAATTCAAAGTATTTTGAAACTTTGACTATTTTCAAACTTCGAAAACTTTGAAGGGGGTCTTGTAGGTCCTAAAAAATCAAGTTGCACCCATCAACAAAATCATCAAAATCAATTTAAACATCCTTCAAGTGAACTGCGGAGAAGAAAGATTGTGCAACCATTCGATTGCGCAGGCTGAAGTGCGCACACATCCAAGTGCGCATGCTGACGTGGCCTCGTAATTATTACCTGACAGAGAATCAGATCTTCTGACAACTGACAACATGTAGAACGAGGAAACTATTCGTTTATTGTACAGCACAGCGCTCGAGGACAGCTGTACATGCAGCATAATCCATTTACAGCGCAATCCAGTCCAGCGCCGTCCATCCTAGCGCAATCCGAAGCTAGCGCAATCCGAAGCCAGCGCAATCCGAAGTTAGCGCAATTCAAGTAGCGCACTCCATCAACTGACAAAGTACACGTGGCGTTTATGCCATCAATGACTCATTAAGTGGTAACCGTATGTACACGATCATGCGCATTTCAATCAAATAATGCTATGTGTCCAAGACAGTTGGCCCACGATCAAGTAACTACCAGCGCAACCTGACGTCTGCGCAGTCCAATACAGCGTAATCCAACTCGCAGTCCAGAATAACTGTAAAGTAGTTATTTCCAAAACTCTATAAATAGAGTTTCAAGTCCTTCCTAGGGGGGATCATACATGTATACAGAGATCAGAGATCATCACCAGAGATCAGGAGTTCTTGCCAAACTGCTGCTGCAATCTTCAGAGGCTACCATCTTCAAAGTTCACATCGTCCAAGGGATAAAGCGATCGTCATTCAGATCGGATTCCTATAGTTGTAATTTCCCAGAATTCTTGTAATCTTTTTTACAATGTTTGTGAAATAAAGATCAACTTTTGTTTTTGCAAACAAC